>CP137675.1:26742665-26780165 GCA_037976565.1 Mesocentrotus franciscanus
ACTTTTTCGGGTACCGGCCCCACAGTGCCCCTTTTTACATAGGAAAAGTGCCCCTTTCCTTTCTAAGAACTGCCTCTTCCCCTTCTATAAGCGCCCTTTTCATGTGATAAGTGCACTCCCTTTACTCTCATAAATGTCCCTTTTCACCTCTGATAAATACCCCTATTAAAATCTGAAAAGTGTCATTTTCCTTTCGATAAATGCCACCTTCCTTTGTAATAAGTGTCTCTTTTCCATTCTCATAAGTGCCCTTTTTCATATCTGGTAAGTACCACTTTTCAGGTACGACCGTACGAGAAGCACCCTTACCATCTCCGAGAAGTGCCCCTTCACCTCTGATAATTGCCCCTATTCAAATCTGACAAGTACACGTTTTCCTTTAACAAGTGCCCCTTTTCCTTTGTAAAAAATGCCCCCTTCCCCTTCTGATAAGTGCTTCTTTTCTTCTTTGATGAGTGCCCCTGTTCACCTCTGATAATTGCCCCCTTTTCTTATATACGTGCCCTTTGTCCATTCTCATAAGTGCACCTTTTCATATCTGGTGAGTGCCTCTTTTCAAGTGCGAGAAATTCCTCCTTCCACCTCTGATATTTTTGCCCTCTTTTACTTTGACTCGTGCCCCGTTTCGTTGTTAATAAGTGCATTTTTCCTTCTGATAAGTGTCCTTTTCCCTCTGTTATAAAAACCCATTCCCTATCTCTTAAAGGTATAGACCAGTTTTGGAAACGCCCACCCTCTCAAAAATGAAATTGAAGCTCTAATACCAATCATGTGAAAGAATAATGTTTTGACTAATACGTGATGATAACATTTTTGCCGGGAACCGCCTACTAATTGATATACATGTATTTGGTAAATTATCATATCGATCCGGACTGGATAGATATCGCGTTGTCCCATATACATCTGTCTGTGTACAGTGCTTGTAACTTTACCAAGACTGGGCCAAATTTCTTATAATTTTGATGATTCCAGAACCTTGCAGTACACACCATACTTATTATATACTAGATGATCAACCTTTTCTGATCGATTCCACAACGTTTCTTTCACAATGCAATCGCAAGACCAGAACTGATCTATACCTTTAAATGCCACTTTTCGCCTCTGATAAGTGTGCAGTGCCCCTTTTCTTTTATAATGAGCCCCTTCCCGTTTTCAAAATGCCCCTTTTAACATCTGATACGTGCCCTTTTCCTTCAACAGATTCACCACTTCGATTTCCATCTCACAAGTGCCTTTTTGCATCTCTGTTTCAGAGTGTTCCTTTTCAGGTGCAAGAAGTGGACCATTTTCACCTCTGATAATTGCTCTTTTTACTTTGACACGTGCACCTTTTCTTTTCTTATTACTGTCCTTTTCCTTTCTCCATAACATGCACCCCTAATTCAAAGCGACTTAGAGCCCCCTTTTCTCTAATTTTCCCTAGAGCTCGCTCGCTACGCTCGCTCGCATTTATAGTTGTTATAATAATGTTACTTATGAAAGATTTTTTCAGTCTTTCTTCATTATAGATTGTGCTTAAAACTCATCGGGTTTGTTTTTGTCTTGTTTATAAGATGTAATTTTTCGCACTGCGACCTCACAAATCTTAATTTGTTAATTAATATTCAGACCATCACACCCAGCTGCAAAGTATGTTGCTTAAGGAGTATTGTGTACCACGTAAAGAGGGACACACATATTGATGTAATCCCTAGTAGTGTAATCATAATCAAGACGATGTATAGGGGTATATACCAGTGTCTAAAAATGGTGTATGTTCACTTTGAGGTTTCCTTTGTAGGTGCCCCTTTTTTCCAGAAAGTGCTCTTTTTTGTAGGTGCCCCTCCCCAAGTTGGAAGACGCTCCGCCGCCCCTGCACGTTTTAATGTAAAAAGGGCACATCTATAAAGAAGGGACATTTTGACAGCTTTGAAAACGAGCACGATTATATTTATAAAAGGAGCACAGTTAGCTCTTAAGAAATTTGGGGCATTATGCCCCCTCCCCTTTCGCAAATAGGGGCATTTCTCTTCCCTAGAAAGGGGTGCTTTTCCTACGTAAAAGGGGCACTTTGGGGTACTTGCAAAAGTAAGGGCCCCTCCAGTCCAGCCCCCCCGGAGCGCCGCCTCTGGCATCGGTACACTATGCAAACAATGTTATTTTACATTTGCGGTTGACATGTTTTGATATTTGAGGTAAAAATTGATTTTATTCACATCTTGTAGGCGAAATGTTATAACATTTGTGGATAACAGATTTTTGAAAATTTGGGAGTTAAATGGGTTTTTTTCCTTTACATTTGTTGGCTCTACAGTTGGCAAGGTGCATGTCCTACGTGAATCCTCAGTTGTTGTAAAAATTGTGTAACTCCGGACAAATTGAATGTGACTATTTTCTCGTAATCATATTTTTATTGCTTTTTAGAGAGTTTATGATTGATAACAATTTTGAACGTTGTCGGAACATGCTTTCACGTGCTTAACAGTATTTGTACACCCCCCGGTCAGGATAGTATTGAATCAACTGTGTGAATTAATCAATATCAACACACCTAATTTGAAAAAAGGGGATCATATTTTCAGCTGATATGGCTATCGTATTTCCTTGTGTATTTCATATAAACACTCTCAAAAACCCTACTAAAAATCATACATACACACACCTAGCCTATATAAATTTGTATTATTTCTCATTCATCATGAAATACATGTAAATATATATATATATATATATATGTGTGTGTGTTTTTATTGTATAATTATTGTTTACGTGTTTTTGCGTATTTTCGAACTCGGAGCAAAACTCAATAATTTATATATATATATATATATATATATATATATATATTCAATGCCAGAAAATGATAGTTCATAATTATATTTGATGAGTCTCATTGAATAAAGTTTTTCAATAATGTGCTCGGGTTCCTTTCTCGGGACAATTGCTGACTTCGTGCGTTTGATCAAAATACGCCATCCTCCGCATCAAGACGAAAAGCACGCCGATGATAAGGACGCAAAAAGTTGCCATGGCAACAATCGTCATGATCCAGATGTTGAACATCGGATGGAATGCTGGCGCTTCTGGTTTGGGAGAAGAGGAGATAGAGAATTGCATTTAATAATCCACCATTTTTTCTATTTGGTTGACAATTTTTAATTGAGACTCGATTATTATATTGTTAATCAACTTTTAGCATGTTGTAGATTCAAACTTTAACTTACCCCGTTGCATCCGTGATATGAAATAATTCATTGTTAAGTTCTTGTTGTTTTTGGGATTCTACATTCAATAACAGTTTAGTCTTTCTCACAGGTTTGATTTCATTGGAAATAATATTTGCCTCCGCGTTTTTGTCGACATTAAATATGACATGGAATGTCAGAGAGCTATGTGATATTTTTTTAATGTATTCTCCTTTCGTTTACTCACCAATATATTTTCCAATATCTTATCACTTTTCATTCACATATCAATATCAAATTAAATATCTACAAAAAGACAAATGAACAAAGCGAGACAAACAATCATTAAAAAAAATCAACAACAAGGAAAAAAGAATGGATACAAATTTGTAAATTGTTAGTTTTTGACAAAGTTTTGTTCTTCGTAGTATTTCTACATATAGCCGCATAAAAATGCAATGATTAACTAAGATTGTAGCCCTAAAGTAAGGAATCCGATTCCGAGAGTTGAAGTTGGCGGGATTGTTACACGTGTACCTGAAAAACAAACTAGTTTTAAACCCGGTTGAAAAGAAGAAGAAGGGGGGGGGGGGAATTACCCTTGGAATCTAATATGTTATCAAGTGATGGGTAGTTGTGAGCACTTCTTCTCAATCGTAATGGTCCTTTCATGATCCTCCTCAGCTGAAGACTGTTCTCTCCAACGTCACGGCGGTCACGGTTACCCGAAGTTCCGACGCATGCAGTGTCACATTCCGAGGACTCATTTCCGGTGGTTGCCCGACATACCAACAAATCACAATGGATGTAAACCTTTAAATATAGAGAGAAAAGAGAGAGAGAGAGAGAGATGCCACCACATTTAATGATTATGTGGGAAGAATTGAGGACAATATAAATTATTTTGGCAAAATCGCGATGATTCAAGATTGACTTTATTCGAAGTTGATTATGCCTGACTGCATCGAAGATGAGGCCTAAAGTCTTCCGATAATTTTGGGCATTAGTATCTTTCCGTGAACACTCATGTACGCAGTAGCTCTGTACCTTGGTCCAGGCAATGGTCAGAAAACGGGGATCGTGCTCCTCCAAAGAGCATTAGCTTATAAAGGTGTCGAAGTCGAGTGGTTTAATCACTTGACTGGAAATGCAAAGGCCGTGGGTTCAAGCCTCGGCAAGGCACTTTAAAAAATGTCCTTGAGGAAGGGATTTGATCTACATTACGTTTGTCTAACCAGGTGTTAAATGAGTACCTGGTAGGATGCGAACGTCACTGAGGTTGGATTAGCATCATATGCACTGTATTGTGCAGAATATTAATTGAATCCAGTGACCAAGGTAACAATAAATGACCTATTTTGGGGGGTCAGTTAATTGTAAAGCGCTTTGTAAGAAACAGGTAGGCCTATTATACATAAAGCTTCATAGGTAGCCTAATATAATGTTAGGGCGCTTGTCGAGTTTTCAGATATTTTATTCTCTTGCTTCAACATTAATTTCCTACACTAGACAAGTTCCTAACTTCAACCCTTTACCGTAATGTACACCAAACCCTACTTATAACCTAAAACCCAATCGCAACTCTAATCCTATTTTTACGACACAAATCCCCAAACAGATGTCCCGCGAGTAAATATATCGGCTCACGACTCGTAACTGTGTCAATGCCAAAATAAAAATCGAAAATCAAAAAATTATTCAGGGAAATTAAACGACTTACCCTATCACCCAGCTCCACGAACCTGAATGTATTCATGGTCACGCCAACAAAACCAGGAGCCTCATCATCAATATTGGTTGACATCTCCACGGCACACCTATTTACAGTAGATTATGCTTCATTAGATTTGGCAAACACTAATTTAAATGTTTGTTTTCACGTGTAATTAAAATATCCCGCTCCTTATACGTACTTTATGATATGATGATTAAGACGAAAACAAAAACCCACTCTCCAATCATATCTTATCGTAGACCTATCATGTATACGAAACCATATCATATAATCATGTCATATCCTATGATATCTTATCCTGAAATGTATTATGATTAAATATGCTATCGGGAAGATCGATTCACATCAAGTTGACTCAGTTGATAAAAGAAAGGGAGAAAATGTGGCGTAACAACAACATTCAAATGGGCCTCCAATTTCTTCTTGTTAAATTTTAAAAAGGGGCGCAGGATTTCTTGTGCCGGCCCCAAATCCGCCACTGGCATCCAAGAGGAGATCCCTGAAATCTTAGCATTTCGTCCCCTCCTCACAATTATATAAGGAACGTACCCATCTCGGATGATAGTCCACTGTACATCGTTGTACGAGGCAGATGGTGTTGCCACACAACTCTTGATGGACAGTTCCAATGAACCGTCTTGAGAAGGGACCGATGCACCGAAATGCAGCTCCTCGTCCAGGTTCATGTCCACAGGGTATTCGGAGTCGGCATACTTCTCCTCGAAATCGTCGTCTTTGAAGATATCCAGTGCGAATTCATAATGCCCGACTGAAACTTCGGTCGAATTCAGCTGATAATTGGTAATCTGGTAAGAGTGTAGTTCCACATTTCCAGATCGATTGTATGCACAGGAGAAAGGCACATGTACTTTCGTCAGCCGGGTGATCGGGCTATCCGCAGTTCTCTCCACTACAGTGTTACTGTAGATGATTTGGGTATCGTACTCCTATCATGGTTGAAAATAATTTGATAAGGAAAATATAAGAATTGTGGAGGTATGTTTTCAGATCCTTCTTTTCAGAAGTGAAGTTGGCCCAACTATATATCAGAAATGCAGGGAGTCTGATCCAAAGGCGACAGAATGAAAGGATTGGAAGCTAGCCTATTTTCGGGATTTGGAGAATGAGAAAGGAAGGAGCTCGAGTAGGTTGTAGTGAATATGATGTTCTCTGTTGCTGAAAGAGTGAGGAATGTATAGAGGCAGTGTAGTAGTAGATAAGCAACGAGTGGACATGTGGCATCACAGATAAGGTTGACTACTCGTCTAGCACAGTCGTTGTGACAGAAATATCTAAACTTATTCTGAATGTCTAATCATGTCGTAAATGGGAACATTTGTGCCTTTTAGCGTTTTGTAATCATCAATTAGCCTATACTTTCCAAACTTGTCTAACCTTTATTTTGTTATTGCAGTCAGTGAGGTTAGTTGTGATACTGATGAAGCGTTTATCTTCAGAGATTCTTCCCGGGCAGTTGGCGTCGGCTAGGAGATGGAGGTCCTCGCCTCTTGTCACCCCGCCGACGAGTGTAAGCGGGATCGTCACTGTCATGCTGAAATACCCGCATTGCAATAAGATCCTGTCGTCTGCAAGGATAAGTATGGGTTAGTTAAAAACTCAAATGGAAATTTGATCTGGATGCTATTTTTAAGGCGATGTAGTTATATTGGTAGTTGTTGCAAACGTAAGTTCTGACACAAATCTGATGATGATAAAAGGAAGAATCATTTTGGAAGATTATTTGTGTGTGAGAAGAAGAGTGTGGTGGGTTTGCGTGTGCGCACGAAGGAGAGAGATGGGTGGGGTGAAGAGAAAGGCAAGGAGAGTGAAAAGAGAAAGAGGGGACATAAAGAGAGACGTAGCAGCTAGGGGACTTAACAATTATCACACTCAACACGATCGCAAAGAATTTCGAAAGAAAATAATACCCCGAACTTGAATGTTAATCTCTCATTTTTATCCCATAGAAATCATGTTCGGTTCATGTAATACGTCATTGTAATGTTCGCACATTTAAAAGGTAAATGACAAGGCTATTGAAAGGGCCTAAAGTTGATTGGTTCTTCCGAAAGTCTTTGCGATTGTGTTCCTGGTTAAACGTAACGTTACCATCCTTTGGGGTCGATTCAGGAGGAAGCCGAGTAGTGGTAGTCTTCGGCACCATGGTAACTGTAGAGAGCAACAGAGAGAGAGAGAGAGAGAATGAGAGAGAGAGATAGATACATGCATGCACACCACACCCACCCACCCACACACACACATACAGATAGTGAGTGAGAAAGAAATGTTGATAGGGAAAATATGTGAAAATATAGATTGAAAACAAAATATAAAATACGTCGATGTTGTATAAGTATGATGCACAAATACATCTGATGAAATTAAGAGAATAGCAACGAATAAAGACATACTAAAACTTGTCGTCTTGCTCTTTTCAGAGTAAATCTCAAGAATGAACGGAAAACCCCAACTGGACAACTATTAAGTATTTCGGACAACCAAACTAATTTGGGAAACACCATCATTTACAATCACCAAGTAAAGCAAATTTTTACGACGGTGATGTATATCAATATGGACTTCAACATATTCAATAGGGCTTACCTGTTGAAGTTGTGGTTCTTGAAAACACAGTTGTTGCATTTCCCGCTCCTGGAATATGGGTTGACGGATTTCCCGGTCCTGAAAATGGAGTTGACGGATTTTCTGGTCCCGAAGATGGAGTTGACGGAATTCCTGGTCGTAAAGATGGAGTTGTCGGATTACCTGGCCCTGAGGATGGAGTTGACGGATTTCCTGGTCCCGAAGATGGAGTTGTCGGATTTCCTGGTCCCGGAGATGGAGTTGTTGGATTTCCAGGTCCCGAAGATGGAGTTGTCGGATTTCCAGGTCCCGAGGATGGAGTTGTCGGATTTCCTGGTCCCGAAGATGGAGTTGACGGATTTTCTGGTCCTAAAGATGGAGATGTCGGATTTCCTGGTCCCGGAGATGAAGTTATTGGATTTCCTGGTCCCGAAGATGGAGTTGTTGGATTTCCTGGTCTCGAAGATGGAGTTGACGGAATTCCTGGTCGTAAAGATGGAGTTGTTGGATTTCCTGGTCCCGGAGATGAAGTTGACGGAATTCCTGGTCGTAAAGATGGAGTTGTCGGATTTCCTGGTCCCGGAGATGAAGTTGACGGATTTCCTGGTCCTGATGATGGAGTTGACGGATTTCCTGGTCCCGAAGATGGAGTTGACGGATTTCCTGGTCCCGGAGATGGAGTTGTCGGATTTCCAGGTCCCGAAGATGGAGTTGTCGGATTTCCTGGTCCCGAAGATGGAGTTGTCGGATTTCCTGGTCCTGATGATGGAGTTGACGGAATTCCTGGTCGTAAAGATGGAGTTGATTGATTGGAATCAGTTTTAAAATACCCTTATCAGCTTATTGACAAACAAGTAGACCTAGTATCGGATAGTAATATCATAGTTAGTACTATTTAATAAATGAAAAATACTTAGAGATTTTTGTTTATAATGTACATTCTTAATACGAAGAAATTTCCAACAGTCTTGTAAAAGTCAAGAACTTTCATTTTAAGTTTTACTGCCGTCGTCATACTTTTCAGTACATAATTTTGTTGTAAAAAATGCAAATATTTCAATTGAATTGACACCTTGCTTTGTTTTTAACCAAACCTACCTTCACAACGGCCCGTAGGCTGGCTCCAACTACCATCGGTCCGACAGACTGAAGAGACGTCACCGACCGGATAGTACTGTTCCTGGCAAAGATAGACGACTACACTCCGATATTCGGTCATATTTGGCCCATATAGATCCGAATTCGGCAATGTTGGAAATGGGGAACTGCATGAAACCGCTACGGGGGAAGGGTATTTAACGCAAAAATATAATAAATAAGAACACGGACTGCCGTATGGTATGCCCTTGTTATTTCTGCCCTGTTAACACCCCGGTGGGGTCACTCCCCCGCAGAGGGTGACACGTATGACCGTTACCACAAATGCAAATACCCCCCTTTTGCGGTCAATTTCAAGGACATTTGTGAAATTTAACCCCCTTTTAAAGTCAAAACAAGGACAAAATCGTACTTTGGAATACCCTATTTATAAGATTGTAAGGACACTTTCGCAAATTTACCCCTATTTTACCATATTTCCAGGACAAGACTCGGCTCCGAGAATTTTTCTTCCTGGTTTTCTCTTTTCCCTTTTCCTGACCCCTATTTATCAATTTCGAGGACACCTGTGCACCCCTATTTTCTATATTTCGAGAAATATTTTGTGCTCGGACATTGCTTGAAATTTAACCCTTTTCCCGCGATTTTGGTAACGGTCATGCGGTCCGGAAGTCACATTAAGTGACCCCACCGGGGTTAACACACAAACACACATACACACAATTACACAAACCAACGTGAATTTTGTACAAATATAAACAAAATCTTCAAAATATATAAGCACGAATGTTTATAGCCCCAAAACAAATATCCTGAAGAAGTTAGTCTTACACCGAGTCTTTCAATAGAGATAAACAGATTGATTGTTGATTGTTCCAACCAGATATATTACGACCAGGGTCTGTTTTTAATCTGACAAAGAGTACTTTACCAGTACTAAATTTTCATAAATGTTTCTTTATTAAATGTGATACTTTATTTCGTAAATTCTGTGCTCAGTAATGGTATAATTATGCAACCGCCGAGTGATCAATATCAATATACCAAGCTTACGTTTACATTCTGGACGATCGTCGCTGTACAAACCATCTTGTCCACATTCTATCCGTTCTCCTCCATATAGTTCGTAGCCTGCGTCACAGGAAAACGTGACGTAAGATCCGAACAGCCAATCAGGGTGAGACGTGTTGTAGGTGCCGTGTGCAGGCGCACCGGAATCACTGCACTGTTGTGGTCCGCGTTTGCCAGCTGCAGAGAGATATTTAGAAAGTTCTTTTTCAATAACAAAACGTATTTTTTATTTTAAATACAGGCTATTCACGGCCATTAAGAGTAAGTAAATCCGATATACATTTTTGGCTAAATCGCGCAGTTCGCACAAGAAAGTCATTTTTATCCTTGGGTTTCGCAAATTTACTCCGGGCATGCTGGTGGTTTAACTTCTGAACTTATATTGTGATAATTTTAGTGCAGACGCTATGCGGAAATATTTAGAAGGGCGTATCCCAACTTACCCCCGAAAAGAAACAACACGAATCCCCCAACTTTCAGAGGTCAGTAGCCGCGTATCCAGAAATGGATAAACGGGGGAGGGACTGCCACGCATGCCATAGGCACTCCACTGAGCGCAAGGTTGTTCGGGACCCGATTCCCTTAAACCTTATAATTATAATAATAATAGTAATGATAATAATAGTAATAATAATAGTAATAATAATGATAAAAACAACAACAAAACAACAATGATAATGACAATAACAATTTTGTTTACACAGGAAAGCGTGTCCAGCATTAGTGCTGTTCTTCCTAAGAGCCTTGTTAATGTGTATTACCTCAGTGCCAGTTACCCATTTACAGAGCGGCAAATGTGGATTAATGTTTTCCAAAGGACGTTAGTGCCGGGATGGGATTAGAAAATTACATGTATTATCTTAGCCTCGAAATTCCAGTTGATACCAGTTGAAACCAGTAAGGATTTCCAACTGGTATCTACTGGTTTGAACTGGTCTCAACTGGTCTCAACTGGTACCAGTTAATACCAGTTGATACAATTTGGAAACCAGTAGAAATACCAGTTGACATCTGAGACCAGTTGATATTACCAGTTGATTTACCAGTTGAAAACCAGTAGATGATTACCAGTTGATTTACCAGTTGAAAACCAGTAGAAATACCAGTTGACATCTTAGACCAGTTGATATTACCAGTTGATTTACCAGTTGAAAACCAGTAGATGATTACCAGTTGATTTACCAGTTGAAAACCAGAGTATCTTATAAAATCTGGATTCACTAAAAAACAGTGCGGGGGGGGGGGGTGAGAGGCACCTTTATGCTTGATGTGCCACTGGCCAGAAGCTGACATTGAGACCTCTCATTCTTAGAGTAAACTATCCATCGTGTCCGTATCGCTTTAAAAACTACAGATGATGAAAGTTTTTTTTCTCGCGTGCCCTGTCATACAGAAAACTATCATTAGACACTCCGACTCTGAAGAGAGAATACGACCACTGCACACTTACGATACTGGCATATGTATCCGTTGTTAATCGAACACCTTCTATCGTTCCATTTGAAATCGTCAGATAGGAGATCGATGCAGCGCTCAAATGTCCGGCTCGGTTCACCCGGCGTCCAAAAGGCATTCGTAACCGCTGGTCCTTTGGAGATGAGAATCGGTAAAAGAAGAAAAGAAATTGTTACATTAATTATTCAGAATTACTGAGCTGTAGCATCGAAGAGGAATACAGTGTGATCCTGAGCGTCTTATTAGTATAGCCGACTACATAGATATTGAATGTTCACATGAGGTCCATGACTTAAAGATTTGACAGAAATTATGCATCAAAAGATAACTAAATGTGCTGAACAACTTCGCATTTTTAATATATTTTCTTCCTCCTTGTCCGGCCGACTTTGTGCAGTAAGAGGAGGGGGATTGAGAGGGTGCGCCTTTACTTTTAACCATTTTTCTTCCTTTGCTTATCATCACAGTTTCTACATCAGTGAGCAAATGTGATAACGCAAAACCCTTTTGAGATCCTTTCAAAGAATCCTAGATTCACCATCGACTCGATCTTACCATCTAGAAAGAGTACTTCTTCGTCTGGCTTCGAGTCATCTCGGAACCCTCCAATCCACCAGTTGGGATGCGACCCGTCGTCTTCCTCGTTCGCCATGGAAACCAGAAGCTGCTGCTGGACCTCCGTGGCAATCTCCACCAGCCGGCCGGATCTATCAGAGCAGTATCTGCGTGCAATGTCCCAACTGTTCCCAATCGTCACAAAGACTGCGCAGTTCCTGCCGTAAGGCACCTGAGGTGAAACAGCAAGTTCCGGAAGAGTAATAGGACAGGCTTCCTCTGGAATGAAAGGCATAGTCTTTTCATTTTATTTTTGTGGCTATATCGTGGTTTTGGAAACCCCTTATTCGTCGGCACGCACACACAATTGTGTGTAGAATCTATGGAAAGAAGAGGCCAATGAGTGTGACGACATGAAAAATTACTGTGCCGAGTAAATTTCTGTTCTACGATAACACATTGTTATAACCTAAATAATAAGTCTTTTGAGATATCAACCCAAGAGTAATCTCAATACCCGATTGAGAAATAATGTTCAGATTATGTAATACGTCATTGTAATGTTCGCAGATTTAATTAGGTGATATACTAGGCCATTAAACTTGCCTCAGATTGATCTTTCAAAAGCTTTACAACCGTGTTGCATAAGCTGGTAGATAGGCAAGCAGGGAACCTACATCCTAAAGTCAAATCGGAAGTACTCGATAATTGAGAATTGATGCCTTACCTAAAGGCATTTATCTCGAGCATTGAGCAGTGTCGCCTTAGTTCCAAACGTGGGACCTTCCGGTTATGAGTCCACTATTCTACCTCTCAGCCATTGCTAGTTTTTGATGTCTGCAATGAATTATTGTGTACAAGTGAAGCCCCTTTACATGACATATAGTATTGGAAACTCGATCTGATTTGACTTTTTAAAATGGTATATTTTCCTCCAGCATCATGTTTTTTCGGATTATCCTTGTCACCATCGACTAGCATTAAGAGTTTGGAAAAACACATGTGTGTTTCCCTACTTTTTCCACAATTTTAGTAATTTGATGTTCATCTATATTACTGATCGTGTACAAATTAGGAGAAATTCACATGATGATTTCTGAACAATACTGCGAGAAACATCTTTCTCCTTACCGAACTCGCAGATAAAGAAATAAGAAACCCCGCAACTCGCATCGTTCCAATCGTAGTTGTCGAATTCCGAAGAGGATACCCCTCTGAGTTGAATACAGTTTTTTTGGTCAATTGCGCCGTTAGGTTCTCCGTCGGCCCATGAAAAATATTGCATTTCGGAATCGGCTGAAAGATGAAATAGGAAAGGGGGAGGGGGGGTATGGGAATTAAAAAAAAAACATTATTTTTGCATATTTGGGAAAGAGTGCCGGACGGATGTATGGATATTTTGGCAACTTGCTGCCCAAAACCAACGTTTTGTTATTATTTTTTCGCTAGGGAGCGAAGCGAAAGAGCCAAAAATTATATTTAGAATGTTCTTTTGTCATCAATATACATTAGATAAAATATCGAAATTATATACGGGCAGCAAGATGCCCGAATAGTCACATTATTCAAGCACCTCCATTGGCCAAGTATGATGACATGCGGGCAATATGCAGCCCCGATTGCGTGAACTTTAAAATCCTCCGCGGGGGAAGAAAGGGGGAGGGCTAAAGCTCCCAGCCCCCGCCTCCTACGTGTATGTAGATCAATATAATAAGAATGCTAACAAAGATAGGAACTAACATCCTTCCCAGTACCACTTCAACCCTTCGAAAGCTCCTATCCAGTAGGAATTCTGTCTGTCTTGAAGTTTGCCCACTAGGAAGTCTTGGGTAGACTGGTCAGGGATCTTGGCAAGTTGGCCATAAGGGGTGTCAGGAGAGATAATTGCACAATTATCTCTGGCGTCCTCCCATTCCTTATCGTCATCACTTGCCAGGAAGCATGCCTCATTTTTGTAATTCCAGCTACCCGATGGGCATACATCAGGGTTTAATAGATCAGCTGTACAGTAAGAAAATAAAACGAATTATAATTAATAATAATTATAATGAATAAAATATAGGTAGCGCATATAAATTAGACAGTGTTTCCAAGACCAGCGGCGTAGCTCGGGGTCAGCCAATGAGGGACTAATAGGGCGGGGGATGTGGTAGTTTCGCAAGGGGCTGGAATTGGAATGTGATTGGAGCTAGGGTTTACAATGGGGTTGTTACATGTTATTCCACATTCCTTCCCTTCGTCCTCTTTTTTTTTAATCTCTGTTTATATATCCCCCATTCATTTTCTCTTCTCGATGTTCCAATTAATGGCCACATGCCATAATGTTCCCCGCAGCCCCTTCAAAATTCATGTCTTTTAAGAACCTGTATACTGGGAGTTGGCTCCCTTTAAAAGTGAAGCGTCCAAACATATAGTGTAAAAGGAGTTAAAGGAGAGAGAGGGGGGAAGGGTGAGAGAGAGAGAGAGAGGGGGTCACGATGTTTGTTATCGGTTTGGGTATATAGGACCCCTTGACAAAACCCGAGAGCCGCCCTTTGGAAGAGAGAAAATGTGATAACTCGAAGAAGGATATTGAGAAGATGTATTAATAAAATTTAGGATAGAAGTAACGTGTCCATACGTAATTTACTTACTTACTAATTTATTTGTTGTACTACTTACGCATGCATGTCGGTGTTTTCTCGGACCAGCTCCCATACTGTGTGCATGTGCTTGTCACGGTAGGGTCCAGCAGACGAAAGTTTGACTCGCAGGAGAACGTGACCATGTCGCCATAGTAACGTCCAGATCCTTCGACTGAACCGAAGTTTGGCACGGCGGGATCAGGGCATCGGATACCTTGGTGCAGTAGAGAGGATAAAGGAATCGGGAGAGAAGAAGATAGATGGACGAGAACATCGAGTAGTGGTTTCATTCTTTCCATTTTCGGTTTCATGTGAAAAAATTTTGCTATAATTGACGTACATGTAAATTGATGCACATCGAATCCACCCCCGATTTTATGTGTAACATGGTAACGGAAATCTGTAATTTTGACAAGTTTGATCAACCGTTTCTCTTGCATCCTTTCAGAATTACGCGTGCTTATAGATTTTTACATCGCCTCGTCTGCGCCTGCGTTGAGTGTGTGTGAGTGTGTGTTGTGCGTTTTTTCTGGATGTTACCATTTTAATTTCTTAACAAGCTCTGATGGTACGAATGTTAAGGTTTTCTGTAACACTATATACTTTACAACACATTTGTGTGCACTATATGTTACAATTTCTGAATAATAATAATAACAATAATAATAACAACAATGATAATGATAATGATAATGATAATGATAATAATAATAGCAATGATACTGCTCCTATAAATAATATTAATGATAATATTCATATAGATAACGTTAATGATAATAGCGAATATAGTAATAATAATAATAATAATAATAATAATAATAATAATAATAATAATTATTATTATTATTATAATAAATACTTTTATTTGTGGGAATTCTGACAGTTCACTGAAATGAAAGACGGCTACAATCAGCTCAACGAATATGTCCACCACCTAAAAGAAGAAAAGAAGAACAGAGAAACATAGGGCTACTTACGATTACAATTCGGCATCCTGCCGCTCCATTCCCCCGATGATGTATTGCAAAGCAGGACCACCGAGTCTTGTTCGGCGTCCATTAGGTGACCAGGATTACACGCGTAAATCATATACACGTCATCACCGTACGCGATGCGACCGTTTGGGAGAGATGGTGGGTTGACGCATGGGTCCGCTTGGTTGATGGATAGACAGTGGTGATAATATTTTTTATAATGAATAGAAATGTTTTAAGTTCGTCATAAAACAGTTTGCCTCTTACATGTATATTAAATTTCAATTTTAATTTCAATTTTATTTCATTTCTAGGAACATAAAGGAGTATAACAATAACAAAAAACACAAGAAAACGAATTACAATAATAATTACAATAACAGGAAATATGTCCAGAAATAAAATCTAAGACGACATGAAGGTGTGTTTTTGTCTTTAGGCAAAGAAGAAAATCATCATCAACATGATCAAAAGCAAGAACAATTACAGAACCGCAACAAGCGCAACAGCAACAAATACTACTTACTATACTTTTGCCACCAGCATTACTACTACAACAAATACTACTACTACTACTACTACTACTACTACTACTACTTTTACTACTACAAATACTTTTACTACTTCTCCTACTACTACTACTACTACTACTACTACTACTACTAATACTTTTACTATATACTACTACTACTTTTACTACTACCACAACTACTACTACCATGTGAACTAAATGTTCTAATAAAACTACTAATACATCTACTACTACTTTTGGTACTACTACTACTACTATCAATATGACCAATACTACCACCAACACCACCACCGCTACTGCTATACTACTATCAATACTTATACTGCTGCTGCTGCTGCTGATACTCCTACCACTACTACTACGACTAAAACATCGGATACATACCCGAGGTTGCTAGAAGAGTCTTGAGCAACATCAAGCAACTCAAAAGCCACAAACCTTTCCGTTGCTGCATCATTTTCATCATCCACGAGGTGTTACTCTCTTTCTGTCTAATCTCCCTTTCCCATTGTCTTTTGAGTGGTCTTTCTCTTGTACACTTATCACTAATTGGTTACTTTGCCGCCCTGTTATCTCAGTTACATATTCAACCTTATCGTGTTTAAACATAACATAATTTAATCAGTAACAATAATTAATTCTTGAGTGGGATATCTACAGTAGCCTTTTTCAATATTCACTTTAGACTGCATGGGCGGCTCCGATATTGACATGGGATGGGAGGGGGAATTACAACAAAAAAAAACCCAACGATATGATGTATAAAGGTCGGGCCAGCCGCTCCATTTCAGAGATGATGGCGAGGAGGTAGAAATTTCTCGAAATATTGTTTTCCTCAAATGGGACCCGAAGCCCCCCTTAGGAACTCTGAGTGCACTTATGGATTGTTTTTAAAAAAATCATAGGAAGAGCATCATTTTTAGCAAACTGACGTCCTCTGATATTATCGTTCCAGTCCAATGATCTGTTTAAAAATCTGTTGATGTAAGTGATAATATTATTTTAAAATACGATCCACCACGAAATTGAAATTGATATAAGAATTTATGAACAATGTGAACAACGATTATACAAGGGCAACGAAGAACAGGTGAATATTGGTACAATAAACTTTTGGGATAACGGGGTTAATCACTAAAAGAAGGCATATTAGCCTTCAAACAGTAGTGAATTATTAAGATTAGAATTGACCCCCTAGAGTTTGATGATATATAATGGAATCAAAGTCGAGAACTGGGCGCCGGTCATTAGCGCTAATCACCCACGTCAAACTAATTTGTCAAACGAGAATTTACTTTAAACATAATGTTATTTAAGGTAATTTTAGCGAGTTTCCTATTGGTTGAAAAGGTGTCACGTAACACTCGACATTTTTATGAGCGAGCAACATGTAACAACCTTTTTTTTTGCACGGTTAAAACGCGTGTAAAAGTGAATTAGCGTGCGCACCTCTTTCCCCTGCATGTATCCATTGTTTGCACTATCTTATGCCTTAGTCACACCTTTGCGTATTTGGCTTGCGTATTGCTGCGTTTCTATGGCAAGCCGTTTTAACATTTATTCCTATTTCTTGATATCAAGAAATTAATTCATGATATCAAGAAATTATTTTCTGTTGTAAAACAATGGTAATTCTTGATATCAAAAATGTGATTTCTTGATATCAAGAATTAATTTCTTGATATCAAGAAATAGGAATAAATGTTAAAACGGCTTGCCATAGAAACGCAGCAATACGCAAGCCAAATACACAAAGGTGTGACTAAGGCATAAGCTCCGTGCATCTGACGCGAAGGCAACCTGAATCTAATCGAGAAGGCCTGACTCCAAAGGATCGCTATTACATTTTAGGATATATTATAACAAATATTGAATGCATTTCTTGTTTTGATTTGATTTACTTATTTCCGTTTCAATATGAACATATTTAAACATGTACGAAGTACATATGAAATCAATAATGGCATAAAACAATGTAACAAGATTGTATAAAAGAACTGAAAATGATAACGTAACATTGTTCACCTAAATGTATGCAATAAAAGGGAAGGGCATGCTAAAGAAGAAATGCTTGATTGACGCAAGCCCCTAAGACTTACATAAATATCAATATTAATAATTATAACTTATATTCAATATTATATATTCATCTCCAAATAAATAATTTCCCCTTGTGCCATTATATTTCAACCTCGACCTGCGGGCTTGGTGAAATATATCATCACGCGGGAAAATTCTAGATGAATCGGTTCATACATTTTGTTATATAGAACGACGTAGCATGTAATATTTGTATAATGTTAATATATGACAATGTGTATTGTTTTTATATGATAACATTATAAACTTCCTTTAAAATCAGGCCCGCTTAAACCTTGTGATTAATTTTATTGCGGAAACTGTAAATAAATTATTCCAAAAAAATAAATACAGGTTCTTTAATGATTCCTTTAGTTCCGTCATGGACCAAAGTGAACTGCTTTGCATCAATACTTTATCCTGAATTTTCAAAGTAAGTCATTATTGGACAGTATATGGGAACTTTTTAGGGCCAGGGTGATATTTAGTCTAACTACCTGTAAATGAAGAGGACATTTTGTAGAATAGCACCAGCTTCGTTATGGCTAACACTCATTCGATCTCACTCTCCAAATGGCTTATGACTTATCTAATGAGACATAAAGTACCAAAATGCTAACGTCATATTCGCTCGTCGTACAGGTTACTGGCTCTACACAACATAGCATGCGCATTAGGTTCGACGCGAAATCATTCAAGCAACGGGAAGGAGTAGGGCAAAGTGTTCGGCGCTGGTGTGATCACCATGGACTGCATTGTTTAGCACAAAATTGTTCAGAACCAGCAACCTTGCCAACTTGGCCAGTATGACGTCACACTTGGGACCTCTATACGAAACCATGCCTTTTCATCCTTCGTTCCCTTTTTTCTTCGTGAAATTTACATTTTAAAACTATTCATCCATTTATTCATTATTTATTCATTTGTGTATAAAACTGACCATCATCATAGTCTGAGAGTGTCAGTTTACATCTAAAATAATGCAATTATATGAAAAGGGATATTAACAATTAGAAACATATATACACATGTACGAAAGAAACTGTATAAACAAGACGAAAGATACAGAGACTATTACAATGCAACAGTAGGCCTACACATGTGAAATAAAACATATCATGAAGGCGAGATATAAGTACATAGGGAGATAACCGAGAAGAGGGTGACAGACTGAGAGAGAAGGAGGGGGGCAAGGAAAGGAAAAAGGGGGATGGAATAATGTGAATAATAATAGGAGAAGAATGAAAGGTGAGGAGAAAGAGAGCTGAGAATGAAAGAGAGAGAGAGAGAGAAAGACACACGCACACACATACAAACACAGACACCGAGAAAGAGAGACAGAGGAATAGATATAGAGAGAGACACATAATTTTATATGCCTCAAAACATTTCAGCATATAATTATGTGAATACCGACGTGACTTGAGAAGCTTGAACGTATAAATGGCGCCAAATAAGATGCCGTAAATCATCATTATAATAATCATGATCATGATCATGATCATCGTCATTGACATCTTTATCATCATTCACATCATCACTATCACCATTATCATCATCAGGATCATCACCATGATTACCATTATCATCTTCATCATCAGCAGCATTACCATTTCATCATCATCATCAACATCGTTACCATTCTCCTTCTCCTCCTCCTCCTCATCAGCACCATTATCATCATCATTGTCATTATAATCATCAACATCAGCCTCATCATTTTTTATATCGTGGTGATTCTTTTAATTTCCTTGAGGGTACTTGAAAAGAGGATGGAAACTAGGCCAAAGAGCAAAACTAAAGATTGTTAAATATTAATCTCCAGGACATTCTTTCGCAACTTGTTCTCGTATACATTTTGTCTCTAGGCTTTTGGTCTGGGTCATTGGTCTGGTGAAGTCCCTATATGTGTAATATCCTCCGCAAGGAGGGATGATGCTGAATATGAGGATCCGGATGAAAAGATGGTTTCATTTCATGAGTGTGAATACATCTACACCGGTGACAAATTACATGATTTTTATCATTCACCTTTATTCATTAAAAAAGAAAGAAAAATAAAGTATTCATAATATCTACCTTTGCGTTTATTTTCATTTTCTTACTGATTAGGAGTATTTTGTGTGCGTTTAAAGTGAATGCATGATTAATGACAAATAGAGCAAGAATAGGAAGGTATAAGCTGATCCAATATATTCATGGTTATAACACGACTAATGGACTAATTTACTGAATACATCGACTAATCTCTCATAGAAATATACCCACGATATAACTTAATTTTGTTTTGGTTGCTCGAAGCTTTACATTTTGTTTTTAACCTTTTACATGTTTACCGTATTACTAGAGAATGTGTTTTCTTCTTTTCATTCTTTGTACACTATGTTAGTTTTGAAGAATGTCATCTCCATATTAATTAGAAATGTACCCTGAAAGGGATCATCGCTCATCAAATACCATCATATTCAAATTATGATTAGACTTATGGATCAAAAGTGTGGAGCAAACTTTCATTTACATGTGTGTAGTCCCATATACATATATCCATTTTTTGTGTGCAGTGCATGTGATTATATATAAACAAGATTGAGTCGATTTATTTTAATTTTGATCATTCCAAATGCTTACAGTATTCATCTATTCGTATGTAACACATAATCAACTTATCCTAATTGCTTCTAAGGAACTCAACGTTATATTTAAAAGCAGCTGTTGTCTCTCGGTGTCCTTTTTTATTGAAGTTTTGTTTTAAGTTTCCAGAAGTACTTCACATGCTTGGTCGCCACCACTTACTGGCTTCATGCGACGCGCATATGACGTCATCTTCCGGAGCATGACGGAAAGCACGACGACGATGATGATGGAAATAGTTGCCAAGGCAACGGTCACCATGATCCAGGGGTTAAAGTCCTGATGGAGAGCTGGATTCTCTGTAGTGATAAATGTGAAAAATTTTGGTTGAAAATTGGGATTCTCAAAAAAGAATTGTCCTCGTTGATCGTTGTCTGTCTTATGGTTAGTTATGATGTTAACTAAAATCATAATTTTTTATTTTGGATATCCACCTCAAATTTGTCACGTGTTGCTATGCCTAATATCCTGATATTTATCATTATAAACCTTTATTGATGCCCTCGATTATGCCATTTGTCAAAAATGTATTATTATTAATTTATGTATCCATTTTATCTATTATGATTGTAAAAGGATCTGCAATTCGGCCGCGAATGATTTCTTATTAATAAACCGTTTTAAATAATCAAATAAATCTAATCATCCATAATGCGGAAATCAAAATAAATAAATAGATGGGAAAGAACCTGACACTGACACGTGTTTTTGTTTGATTTTGCTCCGTATATTAATCTATTAAATGGACCCAATTTAGCTCTTGATTTCGACCTCTGATGCAATTAGCACAAATTATAACTTACATAATGTTTAGACTAAACTCTACATGTTCTAATGATCAGTATTCTAAGCTTTGTTTGATATTCAGTCATTTTCATATTTCAATTTTTCCATTATGCAATACTATTTCAACTATGATTGTCTCACTATTAAAGTGTCGCCACAGAAAGAAACCCTTTCGTTGAAATCATTTAACGAATAGCAAAGTTTTAATCTCAAAAAAAAAAACACGATTAAAAATATTATCAAATTTTTCTTTTTTGTACGCGCAAACGAGGAAAACGTCCCTCCTAGTGAACCTATTATCTGCACACCCACATAAACAATAATCACCTACAATGAGGCATATAATGTAGATTATATGTATTCCTTTTTTTCTTTCCAAATTACGATAACTTTACCTTCAGAATTGAACATGCCGTTCAGGGACGGATTGAAATAAGAATTTCTTCTTAATCTTAAAGGTCCCTTGGTGATCCTTTTCTTGTCAAGACTGTATTTTTCTATGATGTCTCGCCGATCACGGTTTCCGGAAGATCCGACGCAACCTGGGTCACATTCCGATGTTTCATTTCCGGTGGTTGCCTGGCACACCAAAAGATCGCAGTGGATATAAACCTTGGGATGAGAGAAGAAAATATAACGACCAAGAACAGTTATGATATTCTTCCGATAATGGTTTTGATCACGGGAACTTACCTGCTGAATGAAGTTTCACGAAATCGTAAACAGATGATATTATCGTCTTTTTGGAGCAAGAAGAGCGTTATCTCTGTGCAAAATGACGTTAACGTCCTTCTGGCTCTAAACAGACCAAGATCAGTTTTCGGTAAGTTTGACATTTGACTTTCTGTTTTACGCTTATGAACAATGCGGTGAGGTTCTTCTTACTCAGTACCAGGACTATCCAGAGCTTACGCTTACGGTCACGCCTACGCTACGTCACTCACAGTATTTCAGGAGTTCGTGTTCCTTCCGTCCAACTTTTGCTAGAATATTTACTCCATTCGGGTCAAAGAATGACAACCCTAGAACTTGAATACCAGGGCAGGATTCTGATCCTCGAGATAAAAAGCCAAGATGATGGGCACCTCTTTTTAAAGCACCAACGCATAATGATTGTCATTGATCGCTTGGCACAAACCACCAACTAGGTTTCAGAAAACAAACTTACCCTATTCCCCAGCTCGACGAACCGGAAGGTACTGATAGTGACAGCCACAAAACCAAGAGCGCCATCATCGATGTGAGTCGACGTCTCAAAGGCACACCTGATTTTGATAAATAAATCATTTAATCATGTTAATATATACAACTTATAAAAAAAGACAACAATAAACACCTTTGCAAGTATGTGACATTGTGTTTATCGGAATATCGGAGTGTATAGATGTTTGTGCCAACGGAACTTGAGAGTAAACAGCCTAGTTTAGGTTGATAACAAAAATGATTATAAAACATTTAATATCATCTGACTATCATTTGAAACGTTTAAACGTGAGTTGGGGAGATGATCTAGACGCCTTCTTTTCTTGTCACTACCCATTTCCCTTTCCTTTCCTCTGTTTTATCACATGTCCTTTTCCAATTTTTCACCATGCGGTGGTGATAGCGGGGGGGGGAGGGGCATGCCCCTCTGTAGGTGTGCCATTGGAGCATAGCCCTACCCATCTCGGATGATGGTCCACTGTTCATCGTTGTACGAGGCAGATGGTGTGGCCACGCAGCTTCTGATTGACAGATCTAAGGCGCCATCTTGAGAAGGGAGCGATGCACCGAAATACAGCTTTTCGTTCAGGTTCACATCCACAGGGTATTCGAAGTCGGCATACTTCTCATCGAAATCGTCGTCTTTGAAGATATCCAGTGCGAATTTATAACGTCCCGTGGAAACCTCGGTAAAATTAAGTTGATAATCGGTGACCCGGTAGGACCGTAGTCCCACCTGTTCAGATCGGTTGTAGGAACAGTAGAACGGTACAGTGACCTGTTTGAGTCGAGTGATTGTACCTTCACTCTCCCGAGCTACAACGGTGTTGCTGTAAACGATGTGTTCATCGTCCTCCTGAAAATTGAAGAGAAGAATAACATTTCGGTTGCTTCTTCGGATATTTGCACGGTCACTCATTTGCCACACGTAGTATTTTGCAAGATACTGTATAGACACCACTTGACGGAAGGATTGCTTTGTGGAACGTAGACGATAGCTTTGCCATTTTACCAATTCTATTATTATTATTATTGAAAAGTCGTGAATTTATGTGCAACTTATTCTTCCATATAATCAGGGACGAAGTATGTGTATTTGGGATAGAAAACATCTGTAATACTATTAAGTGGCGAAGCTTTTAAATTGACACTCAAAATTTATCGTATTTTTCTTTAAAACATTTTGTCTTTGTTTGTAAAATGTTTGAATTGCTGCTCATCACCAAATGGAAATAAAATGATATCGACTTGATGACCATGTATCCTTAGACAATTTCCCCCTCTACAGTGCGTCCCCGTAGAAAAACTGAACCCGAAAACAAACGATAATTGTGAGACAACTATGAAATAATAAAATAAAATCTCGCTTTCCATAAAGTAGAAGTAATATGCTTTCAGATGAGATGATGATTGCATTAATTCATGCATGCTTCACTGAACAACATTGTCCTAAAAATGGCATGTCAAAATCCATCTGTGCCAGATTTTTGGTAACACAAACGAACGAACACAACCGAACAGGTGCATTTAAATTAGCAGTTACCAAGGATAGGCTATCAGAATATGTGAATTTTTCGGGATGACAACCTTAGATTTTCCCAAAATATTTTCCCTCATATCCATCGAGCAATCGAAAAAGTGCCCTTTTATTGATTGAAAGGATGCCCTTCCTGAGAGAAAAATTACATATTCTGATGGTTTATCTGTCTTGCGTGTCAATTGGACCATACCTTCCCCACCATCAAAATGTAATGTTCCCTTTTCTTTGATTCTTGTTGAAATATCACCAGATTGTCTGCTTTGCTCTTTTAAAAAGTTGCAGTTCTGCAAAATGCTGAAATCAGTGTTCTTAACAATTGCAGACCCATTTACAAAATATGCCCTTTATACCCTCACCATCGACAATATCTCCACTTTCCTTTCGTGGGAGATATATCGCAGTATAGCGCAGTCGCTTTGAGACTGGAGAAATCAGCTCATGGGATATACCTTTGTATCCCACTCAGGGCCATTCAGTAAAATATATTTATGTTTATTTATCACCTAGACCACAGCTTAATCTATCATACCGTGATTGCATTATTGCAGTCAGTGAGGTTAGTTGTGATACTGATGTAGCGTTTATCTTTAGAGATCATTCCCGTGCAATCGTCATCGCCCAGGAGATGGAGGTCCTCACCGCTCGTCACCCCGCCGACGAGAGTGAGCGGGATCGTCAATGCCATGCTGAAATAACCACAATGCAATGTGATTGTGTCGTCTGAAAGATTTAGTGTTCATAAAGAAAGAAATCGTGATATAAGCTGAAATTTCGTTTATGTAAAAGTAAAAGGATAGATATAGAGAGGGAGAGAGAGAGAGAGAGGGAGGGAGAGAGAGAGAGGGGGAGAGAGAGAGAGATGCGATGAGAGGAGGGGGGTGAGGAAGAAAAGGAGAGACTGTGTGGTAATAGTGTCATAGATATTCCGAAAAATAGGTATAAGTGCAGTGGCCCACATGCACTTCCAAATCAGTTATACACTACAGAGTGCCAAAGTGGGCCCAAAATGCGAACGTCCTCTTCGCTCGTCGTACAGGTTACTAGTTCCAAACAACAGAGCCTACGCATGAGGTTCATCGCGACATCATTCAAAAACGGGCTGGAGCAGGGCAAATTCAAGTGTTGACACTGGTGTGATCACCACGCCATTGTTTAGCACAAAATTGTGTAGAACCAGCGACCTTGACAACTTGGCTAATATTACGTCACACGTCGGTACTCTATTGGGAAGTGATCAAGTTCATTTTTTTTCACTTTTCTGACGAGTAAAAACATGGGAACCTTTGTTTTTGCAATTTCATAATCTCACTGCCGGCTGCGCAGACATATGGCCCCCTTTAATGATGATACTAACACTACTCATGATAATAATAATGATGATAATGATGAATAATAATAATGATAATAATACCTGTCAATGGTGTTGTCCTTGAAAAAACAGTTGTTGTTCCCGACGATAAAGTAGTCATATTTCCCGTTCCCGAAGTCGGAGTTGTCCTATTTCCCGATCCCCGAGTCTGAGTGCTCCAATTTTCGGTTCCTGAAGACGGAGTAGTCGCATTTCCCGTTCTAGAAGACGGAGTAGTCGCATTTACAGTTCCCGGAGACGGAGTAGTCGCATTTCCCATTCTAGAAGACGGAGTAGTCGCATTACCTGTTCCCGAAGACGGAGTAGTCGTATTTCCCGTTCCCGACGATGGGGAAGTCACCTTTTCCGTCCCCGAAGACGGAGTAGTCGCATTTCCCGCTCCCAAAGACGGTGTAGTCGCATGTCCCGTTCCCGAAGAAGGCGTGGTCACCTTTTCCGTTCCCGAAGACGGAGTAGTCGCATTTTCCCTTTTCGGAGTTGGAGGTGGAGGTGTTAAATTCCCTGTATATTCTGAAGAAGTGAAGGAAATGCATTTGTTTCAGATATCATGCTCGGTAGCTGTTAGACAAAATTGATTGCTTTGAGGGCCCTTGCTAAAAATATACCCGTCTAAGAGTGCTTTGTGCGTGTCTCACTGCGAGTTTTAAAGGGCCCCTCCAACCCAACTATCTTAGCCTTTCAAAACATGAATACACCTCTGCTTATTAATATTCCAGCCTAAGATTTTTCAGAAAATCTCTTTATCGAGCAATAAATGATAATAACTATCCATTTTTCACAGATCTTACGCTTGCTAAGTTCCACCCCTCGAAAAAAGGTAAATACGGTCAGGTGGCTTGATGACGCATTTGATGTCACTGCAGGAATTTCCTTGTATTTGTCCTACAACTAAGGATCTTACAATCTCATTGTATTAAATTCATAATTAGGAATGACGAAACGGCCAGAATCGTTTTGGGATTATCAAGTGCATATTATTTTTTTTCGGATAAATGTCTCTTTTGTTCTAATTAATATCACATTTTGCCCTTTTCTAGACATTTTAATGCCTTAATCACTTTCCTTTTCACCAAGAAGTCGCGAGCAGACAATTTTTGCTTGGACTCATACTACAGTCCTTTCCACTCATAACAATTGTTCAAATAATGGTCATGATTTAAAAGTCGTTATCTTTCTTACCTGTTTCGTGTCAATTTTCCAATGATACCGACGACGGGGCGCGGGCGCGCGCGTGCCTGAAGTTAGCGACTGTAATCTCAGATCCTCATTAAATTCATGCAAGTAATTCACATTATGAATTATTGGTGATGATCATTACGGTCGCTAACTTCACGCAGGCGCGCGCGCCCGCCCGAAACCCACCGTCGGTATGCACTTGTATTGTGCAGCGGTTTGCCGTGAAACCTGTAAGAAAGTGTATATTATAATGTCTTCGTTTTTAGGAAAAATGCTCCAAAAAATATAAGAAAATTGACAGGAAACAGGTTAGAAAGATAATGACTTTTAAATCATGACCATTATTTGAACAATTGTTGAAGAATTAGTTGATTTGTGGTATGTTATAGTAGGGTATCTCCACGCCGGAGTCACGGGTCGAAAGTATGGTCACAGTCCTGAACGAGCGCCCAATTTTCTTATTTACGACAAGTGCAGTGAAAGTTACTTCTTCAAATTCTTCCTGAAGTCCTTCACTGCCCGATTGATCATTGAAAACACTTGAAACCTCTTTGTCACTCTCATTGTCTTCTTCAGTCATTTCTCCTTTTCTTTCACTATGAAATTCTTCCATAACCGAGAAGAGAATTCTCCAGACGCAAATGTTATCTGTATACTTTCGATGCGATGAGCGGCGCGTACCTGCAACGTTTTCTCCTGCAGTGACGTCATATGCTATTGCGTGATACCGCTCCGAAACTGGGCTTTTTCTGAGCGGTCTGAGTCGTCATTTTTAAAGCTAGATTCCAGATATATTGATGATTTTGAAGAAAAATCATTGTCATATTCGGAATCTCCGTCAAAAACCCTTCAACATGTCTTTTTTTCAATTTTAAGCCCGTTTTGATTGGAGGGGCCCTTTAAAGGGTAATTAACCCCCAAATACATGTTAGTTTCAGTTTGTAGGTCATTAAAAACATCTGGAAAATATAAAACATCGTACATTTGACGAAAGGGAGGACGTAACTCTTCTACAGATTCCTTCATCTATTCGCGGCTCTGAGAATTTTCAGGACTTCGCCATTGTGTTTGCGCACGGTCCGTTCTGTGACGTATCGCATGGAGTCGACCGCTATTGGCTAGCAGCTAAGTACTATTTATTGTTTTTGTTTGGAGAGTATTCTGACGGTAAAAAATTTAAAATTGCAAATAGTGACGCATTTTCATACTAAAATTACTAATGGTATTATTTATTATTAAATCAACCTTTCGCAAATACTTTAAACTTTAATTCAATCATCTTATAATCACGTATTTCAAATCAGCAGTCGGGGGTAAGAGTACTTTTTTTTTTTGGTCCCAGAAATTGGAAAATTATACCGACCGATATTTTGTTCAGGGGGACGGGAGGTCAGTTTTCACCTTTTTTTGTACACTTAAAAAAATTGAGGGGTTTCCTCCAAAACACACACATACAAAAAATTGAGGGGGGGGGTTTAACCCCCAAAACTCCCCCGCTGCGTACGCGCCTGCGAAAGGGCATAGGGCTAATTTTCCCGATGAACTCGAGAATGAGTAAGTCAGAAACACAGTCTAACACAGACAGCAAAATTTCTTAGTGGGATTGGCATGGGCATAGTAAATTTATCAAGTATTTATTTTCGGTTAACAGTTCAACAGGAAATAGATGTAATCTGTTCGTCAAAGACATTTGTTAAATTTGGGGAAAGAAACTTATCCTTTTTATAATACAAGAGTAACATTGTCCATAATTTATGAATACGCTTCACATTTGATATTTTTCTCAGAGTGAATTCCTTACAACTTAGAAACTTAATGTTGCATGTATGTTTTTTCTTCCTTTGAATTTCTTACACCTTAATTGGTCATTGTCATTTTGCAATTGATTGCTAACCTTTGTGATACGGGGCTTAGCGGAACCTAAATGAAAAATTATATTTTGTTAAATTTCTATATCTAATAAAATTGTAATTCACATTTAAAATCGGGCCGCAGTCTTAGCGTGTAGCTGGCGATAGGCTTTAGGTTGATCTTTTGGATGTTCTGCGATCTGGATCAAAAATTCTTTACCTTCACAATTCCCTGTAGGTTGACTCCAACTACCATCGGCCTGACAGACAGAAGTGACATCACCAACTGGATGGTAAGATTCCTGACAAAGGTAGACGACCACGCTCCGATATTCGTAAGTAGATACCGATGGACTCGAATTCGGCAATGTAGGATGCGACGAATTGCAGGAAATTGCTGTAACCAATGAAGATATGATAATGATGATGATGGTGATGATGATGATAATAATAATTTTAAAAATTATGATAATATACAATATTTATAAAGCGTATAGGAAGAGATGCCATTTCTTTACGTTTAATCCTCCGACATAAATCTTTTTTTTCTTGCATGAATTACTTCGTATTCTTGACGCTGGGTAGAATCAGTTAACATTCCGTTTCTGCAAATAAAAAGAGACACCACTCTGAGAACAATAACAATATCAAATATTTGTGTAGCTAAATGTTAAGACTAATTGCATTCTTAAATTCAACCCTGTCCCCCAACTTCATTTATAGCATGTATTAGATATTGGACTTACGTTTACATTCTGGACGATCGTCGGTAAACGTGCCATTTTGCCTGCAGTCTATCCGTTCTTCTCCATCTAGCGCGTAGCCTAAGTCACATGAAAACCTGACGTAAGACCCAAAGAGCCAATCAGGGTGAGACGTGTTGTAGGTGCCGTGTGCAGGCGCCCCGGGGTCACTGCACTGTTGCGGCCCATGGGGGCCAGCTGAACAAAATTGTATAAAGATTTTATTTTCACCATGATTTACTTACTAGTTATTCCATTAACCTGTTATAAATGAATTACAATACTGGGAATCCAGTGTGCACACCGGGGAGTCCACAATATGTTCTGGCACATGTTTTCAAGAAGAACAAAATATTCTCGGCATACGTCGGGGGCACGTCGATTTTTGTAATCTGAACGTATATGCCGAGCACAAAATGTTCTAACTGGGCGGGACTTACGTGACCTGACCTGCCTTTGACATATTTCCGGCGCGCGTTTTTGGATGCTCTTTTGTATAGTATGACCTATCTCTCCGGGCAAAGAACCACAAATCGTTCAATTGTTCAATGCGATATAAGTCATGCAACATTAAACAGTGAAGAACGGACTTCATCAATACATGTGGCGGCTAAGCACAACTTGTTTACACCACTCGTATGCATGCCGTCGTTGGTTTGTAGATTGTGTGCAGATTGTTACGCCAGTGTTGCATATCAATAACTTCCATTTTCGACGTAGCCTAAACCTTGCGCTATATCTTATAGGTCATCGCATCCTGTTCCAAGGAGTGATGTTTGTGCCTAGAGATAACGACTGAACCTGTTCCGCGCATTTATTTACTTGAATGTGCTTGGATAGCTGAATAAATGCAAACAGCGCCTCTTGCACAGTGGGCCTATGGGTGATATAGGCCCTTCTCACGCAAGGTGGTGGTCCAGAAGGTATCGGAGCTTTGCCAGAATACCCAATTATCTAGTGTTTGTAATATAACTTACGATATTGGCATATGTATCCTTGTGGACTGTCACACCTTTCATCATTCCACTCGAAAGAGTTTGTGACGGAAAGGAGATTGATGCATTTTTCGTCAGCGCCGTTCGGTTCGTTCGGATACCAGAATGCCTCAAAAACTGCAGGACCTGACAAAATTGTGGAATTATTTTGGGAGGGGGGAAGTAAAAAAAAAGAAGAAAAAAAAAATAGCTGTTATAAATTGTATCAATTTATCGTAACATGATTATGACTCTATGAAAAGGCAGCTAACACCGTTTTCTAGGTGAATTTCAAACCTCACGATTTTCATATTTTGAGGAAAATGACATTCTGCTGTTATCACACATGCACTGGCGAAAATAACTTTTGAATTCTAATCAAACTCATCAAATTCATTGTTGCAACCATGGACCGATCACTATTTCTAGACCTAAGTTTAATCCATAACCCTAACTAAAACCTGATGGAAACCCTAACCTGACATGTGTCATGAAAAGAAAAAAGAAAACAATGCGTAATGGTGCAAGTGAACATGGTGAAGCATGATCAAAAGATATTCCTAAAACATTTCACGATTTTACTTGTTACACGTTCTATACCAATATCGATATGCATATCACATTGTAAGTTTGAAGCCACTACTATCCCCTACTTTATATCCTGGATTCCATTCATCCTGAGAGCTACCAATCAGGGCCGTCAATATAGGGGGGGGGGTGGGTATGAATACTGAATGTGCTGAGTTATTTAAGGGCTACGCTTCCGACGTATCAATTTTCAGAGATACTGGAACAGTAGATTAATACAATTTGCTTCCTGTGTATCAACAATTAGTAGAACTTGTTTCTTGAGAAAATATGATCTCGACTTATTTCATTTTTTTGCCTAAAGTTTATTTACCATCTAGCCAGAGCAGCTCATCAGCTGACTTCGAATCATCTCGGAATCCTCCAATCCACCAGTTTGGATACGAGTTGTCACCATTTTCAGCATTCACTGTTTGGACCAGAAGCTGCTGCTGGACTTCCGTAATAACCTCGACAAGCCATCCACCCTTTGCCTTGCAGTAATTTAATGCATCGTCCCAGGACTTCGCCTCTTTCACAAAGGCAGCACAGTTTTCACCGTAAGATATTTGGGTGAAACTGTTAAGGTCCTGATCGTCCGGGCAGGCTAGTTCTGTAACAAACAATATTAAGTCACAATGTGCTATAAGACAATAGTATAACATATATTAATGAATCGTCTTTTCCTTTTTGTCTTTCTTGACGACACAAAGCAGTAAATAAAATAGTTATGCAGGTTTTAGCCAAGATCTTATTACATCCAGAAATTTTTTACCGTGTACCAACTCACTTCACCTTAGGTGCGAGTAGAACAGGTAGAGTGCATTACTAACTAACCTCGTCGTGATCAAATTTTCATGTATTTACCGATATAGGACACGAACGCATGAAAATTCGCAAATATTGGATTATCAAGAAAAAACAAAGACTTTTATTTACAAACATTTGCCTTTGAGAGAAGTCTTTAAAATCAAATTTCTAAACGTGCATGATCAAGCCTACTTACGTTAGCAATGAAACTCTACCTGTTCTACTCGCACGTAAGGCAAAATGAGTAGGTACACGCAGGGGCGGATCCAGCCGGCGGCAAGGGAGGGGGCCTAAAAAGGGGCCCACTTCGTGCGAAAATTTGAAAATCGTGCCGGTCGATTTTTCGCTCAGTGGGGTAGGAAAAAAAAGGGTTATTTTTCCCACCGCCACCCCTTGGGCGCCAGGAGGGGCCCAACTTCTTTTTTCAAAAAAGGGTGTTTTTACCTGTTTTTTTCTAGGAGGGGCCGGCCCCCCCTCCTGATCCGCCACTGGGTACACGGTTACAATTTTCTGGATATCATAAGAACTTCGCTAAAACCTTCATACCTATTTTATTCATTACTTTGTATCCATGAGTACATCAAAAACAATGTTGCCACTACTGCTGCTACTAATAAACAATAATAATAATTGTAAGAACAATACAGATGATAATTATGATAATGATAATAACAATAATGACAATTATAATAATAATACTAAGAATAATAATAAGAATAACAATAATAGTTATAGCGCTCATTTCTGGGACATTGCAACTCCTGGCGCTCCATTATTACATCAACATTAGCAGGGCTGCCATTACAACGCCCGAGCATTTTGAGGAATTAATTCCTGCTGGGTACCCATTTATCTCACCTGGGTAGAGCGTGGCAAATGTAGATTTATGACATGCCAAAGGACAGTAGTGATGGGACAGGGATTCAAACCCCGTACCTTGTGGTTTACAGTCCGGATATTTATACATTGGACCGCAACACCTCTACGTCCTATGAAAGTTAGCACCTGATGTTTGAATTGAATATTATGGATCCCGGTCTTTTCTCTCTTTTCTCTCTCTTTCAGGGCCATTCCTTACAACCATTTGCTTTTCTTTTGGTCCTTTCCATATTCCATACTGTATTTTGTATTATTGTTTCATGTTTTTATGGTTATGGTTAAATAAATATCTTGAATCTTGAGTCTTTCAATTCAATTTTAAATTCAATTTTATTTCTGTTTCCAACGAAACATTACAAATCAATTATAATCATTTACAACAATTAAGGAATATATATTGGAAACGGATGGGTCTGATCATGTTGATCAGTGTTTGATGATGTTGAGTCAGTTATTACAAACCATTACACGAATAAATAGCCCTCATTTTCTTGGGTATGACACTAAAAAATGTTCTTGAATATATTCATCTCCAATTATTTTTTCCTCCTGACTGATATAATTTTGCACAGGTTTCAATGAAGCAACATTCTCTCACCAAACTCACAGATGAAGAAATTCTGTTTGCCGCTGTCCGAATAACTAGCTTTGAAACAGTCCTCATCGTTCCAATCGTAGCTATGATATCCGGATGAGGGTGAGTCGAACCCACTGAGCTGAATGCATACTTTGCCGTCAGTTGGGCCGTTTGGCTCTACATCGGCCCACGAAAAATACTCCAATTCCGAATCGGCTGTATGGGAGCAGCAAGAGAAGAAAATTGATTTCACATACTGGGATGGATCGGTCAGATATAGTAAGCGGAGTGTTTTATTTCCCCCTATTTTTTTCTTTTAATACCAACCTTGATAGAACATATTCTATAAGAAAGCAGAAAGTTCAGAAAACAGACTGGTGAAAGTTTGAATGATATCGAACAAAAAATAGGAAGTTATGAATTTTTGAAAGTTGTAATCAATGACGAATGAGAACTTCAAATTGGCTGAATCGGTTAGGTCACCATGACGTAGTGCCGGATCACTTTCCTATCCGTTTCAACACACAAAACGAATAAGATGCAAATTTTTCGAAATGCATGACTCAAGGAAGTCTTTTCTTCACTTTTAGAGAACCTATGATAATATGTTATCCATAATATTAGATTGTGAGTAGTGCTCCAAGAGAGCTGGCCCTTAGGAGAAAAACATTAATGAATTTTAATGATTAATGATATTTTGTACACGACAAACAGGAGAGATGTCCGTCACAATCCCTTGACAAATAGGACAATTTGAAATTCGCATAGATTCAGTGATTTCATATTTTGATAATTCATAACTCTCTTATTATTGATCCGATTTATTACAAAATTTCGCCATTATGTTTCTATTTTTTTCATCTGCTTTTATACAAATGAACTTATTTCAATGGTAGGATAGCCCTTTAATGACGTAAGTATGATATCTTTCACTTTTTTACCTTTAAATCTCAGTGAATGCGCCTGCCTGTGTTACACTATGTTGCACTTCTTTTAGACGTTAAAAAAATAGATAAATGCCCCGCGGATTACCGCGGAATAAGTTGAACGAGACTTTAAAGAAGTTTTTTGTTTATTTTACTTCTTTTCGTTCAGGTATTTTCAAGATGTGCTGTTGTCAAACGTTGAAAATGATTAGAGGGGCTTCAGCAGAATTGATATCGTTTGTTGCTATAAATATTAAGCCAAACTGAAATAAGGATCGATTATTTTTAATGCCCTCACAGCTTTCCTTCCCTTCAAATAAGATTCAATGATGAAACGAATTCTTAAAAAGAAGACGAAGCAAAACAGAAATCGGTATATTATTGCGTATTGTACTGCCTATTATCAAATATACGTGATATCAAAATGCCGTTCAGTGTGTTCGTTGTATATTGGTGTATGTAGGGGAGGCGAGGGGAAGGGGAGGGGGGGGCGTTGGCTTACATCTTTCCCAGTACCACTTCAGCCCTTCGAAAGCTCCTATCCAGTAAAAATTCGTTCTGCCTTGAAGATTCCCCTTCAGGAAGTCTTGGGTAGCCTGGTCAGGGATCTTGGCAAGTTGGCCATACGGAGTGCCAGATGCGCAGGTATCTCTTGCTGTGGGCCATGTGAGTCCACTGTCCACAGCACTAAAGCAGGTCTTATCTTCGTAAGGCCAGCTACCCGATGGGCAAACGTTTGGGTTCCCTATGTCAGCTGCAAAAAATGGTGAATAAAGGAATAATAAATGATATTTTGTACACGAAAAACGGGAGAGTTATCCGTGACTACGTCACAACCCACTGACCAAACTACGTCACAAACCACTGACCAAACTGTCAATTTGAGATTGGCACAGACTTAGTGATCTCATATTTCAAACATTCATAACTTTCTTATTATTGGTCCTATTTATTTCAAACTTCCGCCATTCTGTTTGTATTATGTTTCTGCTTTCATTCAAATTGATTCATTAAAAGGGTTTGATTGCCCTTTACGATAATTATGATAAACTAAAAATTCACTCCATGTGAACAACCTAAGCTATGTACTTTGACCACCAAAACGCCCGTCCGTATCGGCTTAATTACAGGTAATTATGATTGCCAAACAACCTAGATATTAATAATTGTTTATGGACTCTTTCGCCGTGTCCTTTTGTTTGATATGACCCTAATTAACAAATGCTCGTTTAGAATAGAGGTAAATACATTATTATAAAAAATGTCAACACGGAAGAATTTTCAATGGTTAAATACCAACACCGAGAATAAAAGATTGAATGAAAGATATATGTGAAATGAATTCATGGCTTTACGATTTTTACGATTCATTCCACTTTGTTTGAATTATACAAGAATGCAAGTTTTATAGCTAGGCTGTATTTTATCATTCTTATATAGAAATAATTATATACTTCAATTAACAAAAATTACACAGTTAAACAAAAACATATCCTAGATACAGACACATGATACATGGGCAATCGTGGATTCCCTCTTCTTATTTTTTTAGTCCGAACTTGAGGGGAACCAAGTGTCATCATTTTAATACAGCATTTGATAATACTGAAATTGAAAAGCATACGATTACTGTAAAAAGAGGAACCAAGTGTCGCTTAAAAAAAAAGAAGAATGTACCCAATGTTCAGGTTTATCGATCCCTCCATGATTTCGGACGAGTTTTGATTTGATAACATTATTTTCTTTTCCATGGAATGCCATGTCCAAGCTATCGCTAAAATCTGTCTTAGCAATCACGCAACTATCGAATGGAATCGCTCGTACGGGTCGCACGTGCTATTTCAAAACCTGGCATGGCCAGAAACAACTTTTACCTCTCGTAAGATTAATCTTCCATTTGAGGATGAGATATTATTTTTTACCAGAGCTTAGAACTGTTATCAACTTCAAATCATGGAAATCTATTCTTGGAATGATAATGGAATTATTTTTTGATGTAATAATAATAATAATAATAATATACATACATAATAATGATCATAATAATGATGATAATAATAATATACATACATAATAATGATCATAATAATGATGATAATAATAGTAATAATAACATTGATAATGATAATGATAATGTTAATGACAATGATGATGATAACAATAATAATAATAATAATGATAATAATTAATGATAATGATAATAATACTTATAATGGTAATAGTAATGATAACAAAATAACAACAAAAACAACAGCAACATCAACAACAGCTGCAACATCAACAACAATATAAACAACATGCATTATTGTATGAGTGCAATTCCGTGTATTTTTAGTGTACTTTCACTTTCCTCTGTTTTTTAATATGAAAAACGATCACACGGCTCTTCGAAAATCAACCTAAAGCTAGTTAAACAACCCTTTGCGTCATCTTTTGAAATGCGCAAGCATTACACTGTAAATTATGTTAGATGTACAGTGTTGGGCCAAAACAGTAGGGTAATAACTATTGTGTGTGACTAAAATTTTGACAACTTTATGTCCAGCTTGCGTAATGCTTTGCAAAAACCTTCAAAAAAAATATTAAGCAAAAATCGGCCTGGTTGGACAAGCAATCATCTAGAAATAGGTCGACCGACACAAACCGTTATGATGACAAATTTGTGAACAAACGGTATTTGTACGGTGACACAGTCATCACGAAATCCGAACTTGAGTTCTGTAGGCTATCCAATGAAGCATTAAAATTGCCCTTCAGTTGATTTTTCGAAAGTATTTGCGTTCGTGTTTGAATGAATTATGAAAACAGTTTACTTTAAGTTACTCACGCATGCATTTTGGAGTCTCTTCGGACCATGTCCCATACTGCGTGCATGTGCCTGTCACTGCAGGGTCCAGCAAGCGGTAGTTTGGGTCGCAAGAGAAAGTGATGTTGTCGCCATAGTAACGTCCAGCACCTTCAATGGCGCCGAAATTCGGCATGGCTGGATCTGGGCATCGGATACCTTGACGGAAAAAGCCCCCAAAGAAGCATTAGAGAGTGGAAGACATAGATAGAGAGAGTGAGAGAGAAAGAGAGAGAGAGAGAGAGAGAGAAAGAGATGGGAAGAATATGAAAATACGTGCCGGGGAGGGGTTCTTAGATTTTCTTGGGTATGCGACCGCTATTCTGAAATGTTCAAATGCGTTAATTAATCAAACAAATATCTTGCATGCTCCTGTCTTATGACTTGTTATGCATGCGAAGATGGTCAATAGGTGTGTTGACATAATTCCAGATTTGATTATTATTATTATCATTCATTTTTTTTGGGGGGGGGGATTTTTTGGGAAGCTGTGAAATTTTCATGATTTAATGCTTTATTTAGTGTCTTTTGACACTCTGTAAATACGAACTGAATTGAATTGAATTTTTTAGATTCATTAAGGTTGATATGTATTTTTTTCAATGGGGAAGTTAAGCAATGAAAAAGAGCAATGTATCTGTTTTCTTCGGGGGAGTCTTGCATCCTACCTCCAATTGAAAAGGTATTGTCAATTTTTTTGTTACCACACACAGTCAAAGCTATCCCTTCGGATAAAATTTGTCCCTTG
>CP137675.1:26782665-26827665 GCA_037976565.1 Mesocentrotus franciscanus
TAGTCTTTAAAAAAAGAAGAAAAAAAAGAAAGAAAAAAAAATAAGAACAAAAAATAAGAAAGAAAAAACCCTCCTGACTCATATATTTTCAAAATATGACATTTTAGTCATTTTGTGTACCGGAGCACTATAGGAAGAGTTGTCCGGCACTACGTCAAAGTAATCATTACCGATTCAGCCACTTAGAAATTCCCATACGCCTGATTACAACTTTCCAATTTTCAAAACTTTTCTATTTTTTCCGATTTCATTCACAATTTCACCAGGCTACTTCTCTGATTTCTTCTTTCTTTCTTATGCTTTAATGGTCTCATTCGGGTGAAATAGGTCAGTAAATGTGAACCAGGCATAAACACTTCATGTCACTATAGCAACGTGTACATTGTATGACCTAGATCCATTACTAATACCTATTCTCCATGACTTTGATTTCGGAACCTACAGAGATTGTCTCCGAGAGGTCAAATTTGAAGTCCCGTAAGGGGCGCCCCGATTCCTCGCCATCATGGTCACAGACTTTAGGTAGTATGGTTTCAATAGGACACAAGATGGCATCCTTTTTTGGTATGTATTCCAGCCCCATCTATACACAGAGTTTGGTCAACTTGGTTTCAGTTGGTCACATGGTGTATATATTCTCTTATCTTGTGTTTGCCGAGCGAAGCTGTATTCGCCTTAATGTGCCCACTCGAACCGGGTTGGCAAAAATCTACTAATCATCGGCACTCATCTATTGTGCAATTTTGAAAAGTAGCTTCTTTCGGTATCAGCGGATTATTGTTAAATGCTGGAGAGTCCCAAATGGTACTCAGATGGGGTCGTATACGACACACGCTCTGGCGCCATCTGTTCCGCGATCATTACCTTCATTATGTTCATTAAACATATTCCTAACTGCAACCCTGGATCAAACCTATACATTAACCTAACCCTAAAGCCAAACCTAACCAAAATGTCAATTGTAGCCCTGACTCTTATCCATACTTTTCAACGAAATATAAAGCCAGGATTAAATGTCGCCGGAGCGAATGTTGGATCACCGCTCTGACGATGTTATTAGCGACTTTTCGAACGGCCACGCAAGTGCTGACTACGGGGTATTTAAATGAGCTGTGACCGTTCTTACTCTGGCTACCGTCGCGATCTAATTTGCAGTATCGCAACTCTGAATACGCCGGAGTTTCCGCGCTTGCGTGACGTCAGAAAAGTCGTACCGCCTATTTGCATGCGAGCCTCGCCGTCACAGTTAACAAGCGCTCTGATTGGTTGATCACGCCACCCCGTACTACCTCGACTCCCGACGCTAATTCGGCCGAATACCGTCGTTGGTTTGGACGCTACGCGGAAATTTTCGCTCTGAGTGCGACCCCCTGCTAAGATTAGCGTTGTAGAAGGCCGCGTCGCCGGTTGCGAAAACTCTCTATTGATATCAGTAATCAATCAACAACAAAACAAATCGAAGTATACAAGGAAACAAAATAAATTTGTGGAGGACACAATGTAGGGATGCCAAAGTGTAAGGTTTAATACACGGTGGTACTTGTATGCTTGAAAAGCTCAAAGCCAAGGAATACACCATCTTGTGTCAATCTGGGTGAAAGCTTAATTTTGAAAATCGTTATGGACCACGATCCCATTAGTCCAGAATCCGGCCACCGTTTCACGAAGCTGCTATAAGTAGAAGTTCCTCGACATCCCTTGAATCAAATTGAAAAGGGTTTCTATGAGCTGTCGGCGAACTTAATATGACGGTTTCGTGAAACGCTGTCCGATTTAGTTGTAACAATCTTTTCCAAGTTGAACGTGATCTCCCCTACTTGATGCAGGACGAAGATGGCGTGAAGATCCCCAAATATTTACGTCCGGCTAGGTGTATCGATGCCTCCCGATCAAAGCCATCACAGAGTTTGGCCACCCTGGTTTAACTGGGTCACAACATGGCGTTTATTCTTTTGTTTTGTGCTTGCCCAACAAAGCAGTAGTCGCCATATTGTGTCCAACTCGAACCGGGTTGGCCAAACTCTCCTAATCAATGGCACTGCTCCGGATTAGTGGATCACGCCATCTTGGGCTTAAATGTAATAGGTATGGACCCCCCTTTATTTTGTTTATTAGTTTCTGATGAAGAAACAGATCTGCTCCGTATAAAATGACATTAGTTTTGCAATAATGATATGAACGGAATAATTTGTTTAGAGAGAAGGAAAAAAAATGAAGAAAAAAGAAAATTGTTGTTGTTGTTGTTGAATAGAGAACAAGTGGGCAAATATGAGATTTGTTCCAAAACTACCTCATACAGTTGCCAGTTTCCCCGTGATCGCTTCCAACTACACAGATTCATGATTTTATTATTTTTATCGGATTTTCCTGAAACATACATCTATATTTTCTCTCATTTCCTCTGATTTCATGACAACCAACGGAGCTTCCGTTGTTTTAATAGCTGGTTACTCCTCGGAGTATACTGCATCGGAATTTGAGTCAAAACGTTTAATTGGAATACTTAGTTACTAAAAACGGATAGAAAATAACTCTATCCAGGCTCCTGTTAACACACAAAAAGCAAAGTCGCCAATAAAACAAAATCAAGACACAACAGCATAAGCGGGAAAAGTTAAATTTTAATCATATTTCAACAATCTTCTGTCATTGTCGATTGTAAAGAATAGATGAAAAACTATCGTATCTCATCACTTTTACCAGCAAAAAAGAAAAATCAAAGTCATATTGGTTAGCCAAGTTGTCTGTTTTATAATATATTTCGACGTCATATATGAATTTTAATTAAAATGTACATCGCATAGCAAATGTTTCTTACAAGTTACAAGGTGACCGAATAATTATGCTTACATTATTACCATTACACCGTTCAACGGATTCAATTACTTTGTCCTTCCATTTAACACCTAGCTGAAGAGTGACATGTAGATAAAATGCCTTGTTCAAAGACACAAGTGTTCTGCCGAGGCTCGAACACACAACCTTGCATTCCAGGTCAAGTGGTGAAGCCACCTCTGCGATCCCTTTTTTTTCCAATTCAACTCTTCCACACTGAATCATTGAACATTAACATTATTATGCTTACCCATATTAAATATTAAACAAGCAAGACTAAATATCGCTCTCGATTATTCAATTCTTGCGAAAAAGAGAAAGAAAAGAAAGACCGAAAAGAAAGAAAAGAAGAATCATGCTCTGATTTGAGACTCAAGCCAAATAACGAAAATACACTCAAAGAATAGATCGGACCTGACTCAACACCTGATCTAGTTTAAAAATCTGTATTCGTATCCGTTTCTTGGTTTTGCTCGGGTACGTGGAAATTATAGGTACAGTAAGTCAGGCCTACTTTCATTAGTTGGTTCATCAGATACTTAAACCATTGCATACGGCACCCAGGGGACTCCTGCATTAAACCTGAATGAACGGGTTTAAAGAGGTCAATCTTGTTGATCTTTGGCTATTGTCATATAATTATGATAAAGGAAACTAATAGAAATACGGTAGAGGTTTATAATATTATCGATATCTTGGACCGTTGTACAATTCCATTTAGATTTCTTCGTTCTCATCTAGGAGACGGACAGACTCTTCCTTGTACCGGGCCGGTGCGGCAGAGATCTTGCTGACTTTCCGTAGGACCACAGCCATCATGGCGGCCATTGCCATGAATCCGGTTGCCATAGCAGCCATGGCAACAATCCACGGGTTGAAAGCGTTGGTAATCTCTTGTTGCGTTGAGGCACCTGCGGGAGATACACACCAACATGGGATGGAAGAAAGAAGAAGAAGAAGAAGATATGTTTGATAGTCTTGTATAGTCTTTTAGATCTCTTTTGTCCACAACACACAAGACGGCCTGTCAAGTTTAACAGTTGTAGTTTACTTCTTTTGACTTTATGTACATCAGGCGCGGATCCAGGAATTCTTAGGGGGGGGGGGCCCAAATTTGAAATTGTGCGAGCCAAATATTGGTACGTAATGGTGACCACTAAAGCAGTGGCGTAGTGAGCAAAATCGTTTGGGGGAGTAGAAGAAAAAAAAATCCGCATCACCACCACTCTAATACATGGAGCCCCTGCTGAACGTTTTTCAAATTGGGCGGGGGAGACTAAAGTATTTACGGCGGGTCTTCAAGGGGTGGAGCCCCTGAAGCTTAGGGCGTATGGGCATTTAATTACGGTCAGAAGGGCATATTTGTATACCTTATTTGTGACACTGGCAGGACACTAATTAGCGTGGGGTTCAGGGGGCGGAGCCACCAGAACCTTAGAAGTTTTAGGCATTAAATTACCGTCAGATGAGCATCCAGGGGTCTGCCTTAGGGCCCTAGGTGGGGTCCAGGGGGCAGAGTCCCCGGAAGCTCGGGGGTTTTAGGCATTTAATTACGGTCAGATGAGCTAATTTTGATACCTTATTTGTGACACTGGCAGGTCACTAAATTGGCGTGGGGTCCAGGGGGCGGAACCCCCGGAAGCTCAGGGGTTTTAAGCATTAAATTACGGTCAGATGAGCATCCAGGGGCCCGCCTTAGGGCCCTAGGTGGGGTCCAGGGGGCATTTGATTACGGTCAGATGAGCTTATTTTGATACCTTATTTGTGACACTGGCAGGTCACTGATTGGCGTGGGCTCCCCTTTCCCTTCCCTTCCTTCTCTCTCTTTTATGTTTGTTGGGGGGAAGGGCCTTTCGGTCCCCCCCGATCCGGACGTTGTTCTCCCCTTCTCCTCATCCTTTATTTTCTTCTCCCTCCATTTTGTTCCCTTTTAGCTCTCCTCTTTCCCTTTCCATTCCCCCTTTTTTGATATCCCCCTTCTTTTCATTTCTTCTCCCTCTTTATTTCCTTCCCTTTATCTCCTCTTTTCCTTTTTTCTTTCCCTTTCCTTCCTTCTCTCTTTTTTTGGCTGGGGGAGGCAACAGCCTGGGAGTCAAGGCCCTTTCGGCCCCCGATCTCCTTCTTTTCCCCTTTTCTTGTCTGCTTCCTCTTCTTTCTTTCCTTTTCTCTCCTCTTTCCCTTTCCCCTTCTTTTCCTTCTCTCTCTAGCTCTCTTTTTTTGGGGCAAGGCCCCTGCCCCTGGATCCGCGCCTGATGTACATGTATATAAATATGTATGTATATATATATATATATATAGATAGATATATATGAGGAATGAGAGGAAAGTACATATCCAATGGAATTGCAATCGTATTTAATTGAATTACCGTTCTCGCTGACGTCCATGCGTAAGACCGTACCCTGCCTCTGTGCTGAGTGAACAACACGCAGAGGTCCTCTCGTGAATCGCCTCGTCTGAAGTTCGCTGCTGACATCTATGGCGCGCCGTTTGACCAATAATTCAGATAAACACTGTTTATCGCCGATAAACACTGTTTATCGTCGAAAAACAGTGTTTATCGACCGATAAACACTGTTTATCAAGCGATAAACACTGTTTATCAAGCGATAAACACTGTTTATCGAGAGAAACTATGTTTATCGACTGAAAAACACAGTTTCTCTCGATAAACAGTGTTTATCGCCGAAAACACTGTTTATCGCCGATAAACACTGTTTATCGAGAGAAACTGTGTTTATCAGTCGAAAACATAGTTTCTCTCGATAAACAGTGTTTATCGCTTGATAAACAGTGTTTATCGCCGAAAAACACTGTTTATCGCCGATAAACACTGTTTATCGAGAGAAACTGTGTTTTTCAGTCGATAAACATAGTTTCTCTCGATAAACAGTGTTTATCGGTCGATAAACAGTGTTTTCGGCGATAAACACTGTTTATCTCATTTATTGGGCAAATGGCGCGCACTTATGGCGCGCTGTTTGACCAATAATTCAGATAAACACTGTTTATCGCCGATAAACACTGTTTATCGTCGAAAACACTGTTTATCGACCGATAAACACTGTTTATCAAGCGATAAACACTGTTTATCGAGAGAAACTATGTTTATCGACTGAAAACACAGTTTCTCTCGATAAACAGTGTTTATCGCCGAAAAACACTGTTTATTGCCGATAAACACTGTTTATCGAGAGAAACTGTGTTTATCAGTCGAAAACATAGTTTGTCTCGATAAACAGTGTTTAACGCTTGATAAACAATGTTTATCGCCGATAAACAGTGTTTATCGCCGATAAACACTGTTTATCGAGAGAAACTGTGTTTTTCAGTCGATAAACATAGTTTCTCTCGATAAACAGTGTTTATCGCTTGATAAACAGTGTTTATCGGTCGATAAACACTGTTTTTCGACGATAAACAGTGTTTATCGGCGATAAACAGTGTTTATCTGAATTATTGGTCAAACGGCGCGCCATAGACATCACGCCTATGGCGCGCCGTTTGACCAATAATTCAGATAAACACTGTTTATCGCCGATAAACACTGTTTATCGTCGAAAACAGTGTTTATCGACCGATAAACACTGTTTATCAAGTGATAAACACTGTTTATCGAGAGAAACTATGTTTATCGACTGAAAACACAGTTTCTCTCGATAAACAGTGTTTATCGCCGAAACACAGTGTTTATCGCCGATAAACACTGTTTATCGAGAGAAACTGTGTTTATCAGTCGAAAACATAGTTTCTCTCGATAAACACTGTTTATCGCTTGATAAACACTGTTTATCGCCGATAAACACTGTTTATCGCCGATAAACACTGTTTATCGAGAGAAACTGTGTTTTTAGTCGATAAACATAGTTTCTCTCGATAAACAGTGTTTATCGCTTGATAAACAGTGTTTATCGGTCGATAAACACTGTTTTTCGACGATAAACACTGTTTTTCGGCGATAAACACTGTTTATCTGATTTATTGGGCAAATGGCGCGCACTTATGGCGCGCCGTTTGACCAATAATTCAGATAAACACTGTTTATCGCCGATAAACACTGTTTATCAAGCGATAAACACTGTTTATCGAGAGAAACTATGTTTATCGACTGAAAAACACAGTTTCTCTCGATAAACAGTGTTTATCGCCGAAAACACTGTTTATCGCCGATAAACACTGTTTATCGAGAGCAACTGTGTTTATCAGTCGAAAAACATAGTTTCTCTCGATAAACAGTGTTTATCGCCGATAAACAGTGTTTTTCGGCGATAAACACTGTTTATCGAGAGAAACTGTGTTTTTCAGTCGATAAACATAGTTTCTCTCGATAAACAGTGTTTATCGCTTGATAAACAGTGTTTATCGGTCGATAAACACTGTTTTTCGACGATAAACAGTGTTTATCGGCGATAAACAGTGTTTATCTGAATTATTGGTCAAACGGCGCGCCATACACGCCTCTTTCGCCCCATGATCGCTGAAGAACTGGAGGGGCACTCCTCGTTGCAGACTGAATCTTCGTCCGCGGCATTGCATACCAGGAGATTACAGTGGATGTAAACCTAAGCGTATGGAAAAAACAGTAGTCTTGCTTATAGGTATTTCAATGCAGGGGAGGGGACAGGGAGAGAACGGTCGACTTTTTTCCGTTCCGGAAATCAGACAATAATTTTTTTGTGGAGAGAATAGTGATAAAAGAGTAGGTTGAGGAAGAATGAAATGCGATCTTTCTCCTCATGTGCTTGCCAGTCTGGAAGGATATCCGTTATAATTAATATGACCCCTGAAAAAATATTGTTCCTGAAATGCCCTATTCCATATTGAAAAAATTACCACTAACTTTCCATTATTATACTTAATGTACTATTTTACATTATTCACTATGACCATTATAATTACATCTGATCAATGTTGCTATTACTATTATGATCATTATTATCTTCTTTTTAATAATTATTATTATTACTAATATTATTATCATTATTAGTATTATTGTTATCATATTCATTATTATTGTTATTGATATTATCATCGCCACCATCACCATTTTCGTATATATGTTTCAGAATCTTCAATATTATAAGTGTTGAAGGACGAGATGAGACAATTTTGAATATAAAACAAACTTACCCAATCGTTCTTATCTTTGACGAACCTGAACGTTTTCATCTCTACTCCTACGCGATGATGGTCTTCCAGGATGATGATTTTAGTATTGTTGTCGTCGTTTGAACAACTAGAGGATAAGATCGATTTTAATGATTGGGAATTCATTATATCAACTACCTTCCCAAACAGAAAAAAACAACAGAAAACAGATATTTTGAGTAAAAAAGTAATACAGAAATTCACCGACTATATTGGCAACCTCATCTTATTTAAGAAACAGCATGAAAGACGTTTGGTAATTCAGTTGCCTTGAGTTAGGAAACTCATACCTTGTCTAAACCTTTATATTCTTGAACAAAGGACATTTGATTACCTTGGCATAGAGAAGTGACGTTTGGTAGCTTTGAATAAATCATATTTCTAAGAGGGGCACAGTTCGTTCCTCTGACATTTTTGGACATTCTGCCCCTGCCCACTTGCGGGTCCACTGCCCTTCATCTCATCGTAGTGGTAAACAAATAGGTTCCTGTTATTACACAAAGCTGTCCCGATTCTTTGAAATTAGATATGACACTTTAGATGACCTTAAAGGGGTAAAATCTGTGAGTGACAGTAGGAAATAGAAGTAAAAAGGGGCACTTATCAAAGGACAGCTACATCAGAAGTAACAAGGGGAATTTATCTTGAATTGAAATGGACACTTTTCAGAGGTGAAATAAACATTTATAAGACGGGGGAAAATGGGTACTTGGTATTTTACCATTCAATATGCAAATTAAATATCCCAATTATTTAAATGGTATTTTACCACTGAAATACCCTTCAAAGGGTATTTTTACCATTCAATATGCAAATTAAATGTCCCAATTATTTAAATTAGTATTGAAGGGTAAATGAAGGGTAAATGAAGGGTAATTCTAAATGGTATATTCCAACACTGAGTGGTAAATTCTGAAGGGTAATTGAATGGTGTTCTAATGCACCGAGTGGTAAATTTTGAAGGGTAAAGGCAATGGTATACCATTCAATTTACCCTTCATTTACCATTCAATTTACCCTTCATTTTTTTTGTAAGGGTTATCAGAAGGGAAAATGGAATGTTTTGAGCAGGAAAATGGCCCCTGTAAATTCAAGAGGGGGAACTTATCGGAGGTGAAAAGGGGCACTTATTACAAAGAAAAATGGCACATGTCAAAGTTAAAAGAGGCACAAATCGTATTAGAATAATGGCACTAATGGCAGTACATTTTTTGGCATGCCTCCTCTCCTTTACTCTTCCACTTCTCTGTCTAATTCTCTTTCTCTCTCCCCCTTTTCAGTCCTGCCCTCTTTTCAAACTTCCTCTCCCCTCCTTCTCCAGTTCCTTTCTCTCCCTGTTCACCTTGGGGTGGGTTAAACTCACTGACCCTATTCTGTGCCGATAGAAAGAGTTCGTGAGGACTTCCATGTTATTCTAGCTAGCTTTGCCGCAGCCCGTTTCCATTAAACGGCTGGCATTACGCCTACTTTCCGTCAGCCAATCACAGCCCCTTTTTCGCGCGCTTTGTTCCTTAACCTACCGCTTATGTCACATGTCGCTTATGTCGACTTCCGTTTAGTCTTATGATTTACTCCGACGAGAACAAGACGAAAAGCTCTAGGTAGACTGTTTTCATTGTTACTCTTTGATTTTGTAGTACCAAATCATCTCTATTTTTTGTGACTCTTATATTGGCCTTTTGGTCGCTATCAGGGAGAAGATGGGGATGGGTGGATCTGTCTGCGGATCAACGCATATACAATGAATTCTTCTGTCTTTAATTTGAAATTTAATGCAAATTTTATCAGTTCGCCCATTGTCTCGATATTGATTAAAAAGGCCAATGAGCTGCAAAATTAACACACACCACAAACAGGGAATTCTGCGAACAACTGCTCTGCACTGAAAATTAAACTTTTCATATATTTAAATTTCTTAGTTGTTGATGACGTTTCTAGGGGGTGTGTAAAACAAATGAGGAATCCAAGGATCACCTGTGATTGAAATTTTCCGTGAGAAAACAAAGATTTAGTTTTGAGTAGGCCTACAAAGCAAATGGGAGAGGCACCTGGAATGATACGTCACGGAATTGCCAGCTTGTATTTGATCAACTGAATCTTTAACAATTAAAAAGATTTCCCGTTTTTAATCTGATTTTGCTAAGGCCTTCACGGATCTGTTTCTTTGTTTTTGTTCCTCTTGTTATTGGAACAAACCCAATATCAAGGTGGACTTCCCCTTAAAGGACAATAATCATTACCCGTTCTCGATGAATTCGAACATAGTAGAAGAGTCGTAATTCGAATCCGGCGTGGCTCTGCAGGATCGGATCGAAAGGTCGAGGGTGCCGTCTAGAGAGAGTACAGACGCAGCGAAGTACAGTTCTTCGTTGAGACCGATGTTGACTGTTGTTGGATAGGGGCCTGCGACTTCCTTGTAGTCGCTATCAGTGTAGATATCGAAGGAGAAGGTGTAGGCGCCCCACTCGATCAGATCCTTGTCGATGGTGTAGTCAGTGAGTCTGTAGCTGATTGATCCGACGCGCTGATTTCTGTTGTACGAGCATGTAAGTGGAATATCGACGGCGTAATGGCGACTGATGACTTCACCAACATAGCGGCTTATGACGCGGTTGGTGTACCTCTCAGTGTCGTTACTTTCCTATGAGAAGGAGAAGAAGAAGAGGCAGAAGAAGACAAAGAAGAAGAAGAAGAAGAAGAAGAAGAAGAAGAAGAACGGAGAGTAAATACATTTTTTTTAGATTATTCAAAAACAAAAAGGCGCAGCTTTTAAAAGCGACATTGTATTTCAAGTGCTAAAATAATTAAATAATCAAGAAAATAATATGCATGGTAGTCGGGGAAATGTGAATTCTCGAAAGGCATCATGTCAGCTGGTCAGGCAATTAAATTACATTAGACGCTATGCTTTGTAAAACAAAATTGTATAAGATGAGCTTTGATTTTTTTTCCTTCTCTAATAATTATGTTTCTTTCTCCATTTTTTCTATATTTTTTCCGTTGAAAACAGGCCTATTAGAATACACTAAGAAATCATTACCACGGAACGAACTAATTTAAGATCCAAATAAACAACACATTTGTTCAAAGCTTTGCAGTTCAGAAATTATTAGGAATTGCTCGGGGGGCTTACTTGTTGTGTTATGCATTTTGAGTTTTTTAATTTCTTCTGCAACCTCACCCCATGAAAATCCTCCAAAATTACTTGTACTTATTGCGAATTCACAGGCAGCTAAAATAATCTCATCAATGCAAAGGATGATGCATGTTACCTATGAGTACTGGCCAACAACATCATCACAGATTTGTACACATTATCACTTCACAACTCTTCAAGATTTAATAACCATTGCATGTGTTTCCGCACCGCCTAGCGGGAAAGATTGTAAGGTGATACTCTTAGAAACTCTGAGATTTACTTCGTGCCATATCATGGTATCATTATCATTTTAGGGACTGTTTCCAGAACCAGAAAAAAGGCTTTGTCTTCTCAATCTTGTGATTCCTTTTTTATTCGAAGGAAGTGACCAAAATGAATTAATGAATACTTATGGAAATAAATACATGAATGAATGAATAAATGTGTCGATACAAATATGAGTGGATGAATAAATACTGAAATAAATAATAAAAAAAAAAAAAAAACACAAAACACAAAACACAAAACACACTACACAAAACACAAAACACAAAACACAAAACACAAAACACAAAACACAAAAAAAACAGAAGACGGAAAAAAAGCAAAAACAAACTGACAAAATATTACCGTCATGTTTGTTCCGCATGCTGTGAGATTGGTGGCAAGTTCGATGATCTCCACACCGTTGCCGTTCCTCTTGTCCTCTCCAATGCAGTACGAGCTATCTTCGTTTTGGAAGCCGACACTGTCACCAGTCATGTCACTTGCCAGGAGTTCCTTCGGGATCTCAACAATCATCTGGGTGGCCGTGCAGTTTAGGATGATTCCTTCAGTGCTCGATTCTGTGGGCCAAACGGTATAAATATGTAAATATATAACAGAATGAACATAATAATAATAATAATAATAATAATAATAATAATAATATTTTAAAGTCCACTCCAAATTTTATTAAGTTAAACCGAAAATGGAAATTCTTTTTGCCCAATTGATCGTGAGCCCGGCAGCCACTGAGCAGCGCCAGATCGACATTGCTCTATCCCTTATTGTTGAACGCCAAACAAGGTAGCAGCAACTCCCATCTTTTAACGTCTTTTGGTCTGACGCGGCCGGGGTTCGAACCCACGACCTCCCGGTTGTGAGGCGGACGCTCTACTGACTGAGCCAACACTCCGGTAGATAAACAAATAAAAGATAAAGCTTATATCCAACTTTTATCTAGGAGAGTTTGTGGGTCATGACATGAAAGAAAAATATTGAGTCATCAGCAAATAATATGAAAGATAAAATATGAGATGATCGTTTGTAATCATTTATATATAGCATGACAAGAAGAGGGCCAAGAAGAGAGCCTTGAGGCATCCCACAGGTAATATTTTTAATTGATGACTGGAAGTTATTTACAGAGGTATTTTGTGTTCTGTCTGAAAGGTAGCGTCTAAGCCACTAAAGGGCATTCCCTCTGACACCGTAGTGAGAAAATTTATAAAGAAGAATTTTTATGGTCAATTGTATCGAAGGCCTTTGAGAAGTCTAGAAATAAACCTATTGTGTGACAAGAGTTATCAATTGCACTAACAATTTTTTTTAATGAGTGTTAACATAGCATGACTTGTGGTGTGTGTTTGTCTAAATCCTTATTGAACATCACTAAGTAAATTGTTTTGTGTAAGGAAATTTATAGTTCGTGTATACACAAGTTTTTCTAATATTCTGGAAAAGGAGGTTAGAAAAGAAATTGGCCTATAATTTCCCTGTTCACGTGAAACACCTTTTTGAAATACAGGTATTAATTTGGCTCTTTCATTAAACCGGGTACGTATATGACAAAGGCAAGGTGTCACACACATCGGTAAAAATAAATAACGTCCAATCTGTGATAACGATATCATAACGGATCTTACCACTTGGTAGCGTACTAGTCTGAATGAAGATGCAGGGACCCGGTCCAACGACTGTCCTTGGACAGACAGTAAACTCATACATCACGCCATGTTGTAAATCCTCAAAGGATTTAATTGTCATCATTATGTTTTCCCTCTGCACATCATCCCCTCCTGCTTCTCCGAATTCGTAGTCGTAACTTACGGCTCCGTTCCGGTCTTCGCATGGAGGACTGCTCCAGCTATACTCCAATTTTCCCATCACGGTGTTATCCACTGTAAAGTCTTCAGGTGGCGCAGTTGAAACTAGTGAGTGGAAATCGTTACAAATCGAAACAAAGATGCAAGTAAAAGCTGTACAACAGAAAACTCAAATTCTTTTAATTTTAACCAAACAGCTTCGTCAACGACATCTTCGAGCGAATGGCCGGCGAAGCTTGCAGCCTCGCTCACTACAACAAGAAGTTCTTCGAACACATTTTTTTTTTTAATCTTGCAGATTTAAGTGTTAAATGACATCCTCTTCCGCCTGGAATATTTCAGGACTCCCAACACTTTATAGTCCTGTTTAGGTAATGGTAGTTCGTAATTTGTAGGTTCATATAAAAGAATCTATTACACTGTACCTCAAAATACAAATTGAGTTTCTTAACGCTGTCACTGAAAATGGGCATTTATAATAATATGCCACCTCATATCTATTGGACAGAGGGCGTACAATTCAAGCGTGTTTTCTTTGAGTATTAAATAAAAAAAATAAAAATAGATAAATCACACCAAAATGTGAAGCACAATTTTAACTCATTGCATCCAGTGCAACTGACTTATGACAATTCTTAATTTCATGTTTAAATAGAAATTGGCATTTGGCCATCATTTTGAATTATCCAAGTTAACGTGTCTATAGAGGGCGCCAATCCGAATTATGCATATATACATGTCATTTGTGATCATACAACACCGCCAATTTTTATTTAGTGATGATCCTAGAAAAATCAAGATATTTGACTGCCATTTAATGTAGACAAATGCTGTAAAAACTTTTTAATCATTGATTTTGGTTAAAAAAGGAATTTTGGCGGCCATTTTATGTGACGTCACATATCTCAAATTGTTCAATGCTAACAGAGTGTCAGCAATCGGATTCTTCACATTGTGATCTAAGGAACTGTAATAAAAAAAAAACTATAAAAAAAATATAGAATCTAAAACTCAGAGAGTCTTAGGGTTACCGGGAGAAAGGATTTATGATGATGATAATTTGTATCAGAACAATTACCGGAAAATCACCCCACGGAAATTACCTCTCGAGGACAAAAAACCCCCCATCCCTGTTTATTAAAGGGGAAGTCTACCCTCAAATTGTTTTTAATAAAAGCATCATTTTTTTCAGGGGGGTAATTGTCCTCGCGGGGGGCGGGGGAGTGATTGTCCAAGGGTTATTTTCCGGGGTTAATGTCCTCGGGGGGTGGATGTCCTCGGGGTAATCGTCATAGGGGGTAATTGTCCAAGGGGTTATTTTCCGGGGTTAATGTCCTCGGGGGTAACTTGCCGGGAGGGGGGTAATTTTCCGGGGGGTAATTGTCCTCCGGGGGTGGTTTTCCTTGGGGGTTATTTTCCGAGGGGTAATTGTCCTTGCGGGGTAATTGTCCCGCTGGTAATTGGTCGGGGGGTGATTGCCCAGGGGGTAATTGTCCTAGAACCATGTCATTTCATCATGGGGCAATTGATGGTGCACTGCAAATATATTTAAGACCTGTTGGTCGTATATTTGAAGGTTACTCCCGTTGATTGATAACATCAGTTTTAAAGTAATACCGGAACGATCTCAAATTCCCAACGAGAACACATGCTTATGTGTCTTTAGCTTACTTGACTCAGTTGAGTTGTATGCGATGACATAGACTGTTTCTGCATCATAGCCTTCCAGAGTCGCCAGAACGGTAAATTCGTAAGTAGAGTATGGCAACAGGTCGTCATACTCGATGCTTGTATCGCCTGTTACCTCCCACGTTAATGTATTAGCCATAGAATCGTCGCATTGGTCAATGAGGAGGAGCCTACGTGATACGTTGTAGCTCGGAGCACCGCATTGGCTGAATGACTCTGACCACGTGATCTCCAGGTGGTTGTACGAATCTGAAGTGACGTCGGCACTATCCACTGGTTGAGGAGCTGTGGGCAATACAGAAGAAAGAAGGAGGCTGTTAATAGGTAGTATCGGAGGCCTAAGTATTGACTTGGAAGGTATTGTTTGAAAATGTATACACAACTTCATGTTCATCATTCTACATTGTACTTGGGGATGGTGTACCAGCCAAAAAGAGTGCAAATTCAATTATTATCACGCGTGTGCTCTGCTATTACAATTGTAGAACATTCCATGAAGTTTGTGACTTACAAAGGGCCATAGCGATTATGGAACACACATTTACCTTGGTCCCGGAATTGAATTGATAATTAAAATCAGCATTTCTGGTGTTCTGTATATTTTTCATTGTCCGAACATTAAAACTATATGAGCTCCATATTGTTTAGTTTTTGATCGACTGGGCTTCAAGCTGAATTATCCGTCGGCCTTCTGTAATAACTTATGTTACTTAAACTTTTGTGAATCAGAAAAGGGTGATGTACGGTTATCATATCCTGCTACTGCGCCGCACGATAGTCTGCTCAAACTTTGCGGTGATTCAGCTGCTTGGAAGGTATAGGTAATAATGATTCGTAATAACTAAAATAATGTAAGTGACGTCCACGGGTTGGTTTAAAATCAATCCGCATTTTTTGTCACCCAACCATAATAGAAGCTGAAGGTTTTACATTTCTATATGTATCAAGAGATTAATAGATTCGACTACCCACAGGAAGGCTGTAAGAGCTATTAATTTCTAATGGCAGCAAGCGCTTTCTTGCGGGCAGCCGACGTCATAGATATTGGTATACAATTTATCATCGAGCACTTGCATGTCTGCAATAATTTGTTTAGAAATTGTATACTATTTTAGAAAAGAAGAACTAATCTCCAAAAGTTAATTAAGATTATATTTTCAAAATGTTGGGAATGAGTCCCCTGTAATAATGAAGAAAAAAAACAAGAAAGAGAAAAATAAATGAGAGGGAGAGGTGAAAGAAGGAGATATGGCCTCTCCGACACCCTCTCGCAGTTTATTTCACATATCTCCCTGCCTTCGCCCCCTCCCCGATGACATCAGTGCCCTCCCAATGACTGAATTCACGCTACGACTGTGGTTTGGGATATTACGGTAAAAGGAAGACCTACCCAGACAATATGGTTTGGCACTGATTGGACCACTCCTTACGCCGGCAACAACCTGACCCTCGACCTCTCGTCTAACACTGACGTAGAAATCGTGATCTCTGAAACCGAGAAGCCCTGTGATTTGAGCAGTACTATCTCCAACGATGATTAAAGGTACTTCGGATTCACCAGTTTTGTTTTTATCGTCCGTCCACGTGTAGTCAATCTGATAGGAGTGGACAGGGCCATTGCCATAGTCATAGCCATCTGCCCAGGCATTCCAAATGAGCAGGACCGAATCTTTGGTGACGTCAGACACCCAAGGTGATTCAAGCAGTCGTGGAAGAGCTGTTTGGGTTGATAACAGTTTTCTGATTACTACTCTCTAATTTGTGCATTGGTATTTGATTAACCCACAATGCACTTTTAAGATCGTGCAGATTGATTCTGTGTGACATAATGCGATGATATCATAGATATACATGTATCAATATATATATATATATATGCGTGATATATATTTATATCTATATATCACGCATTATTATTATTAATGTATTTTCTATAATTTATACTACACACACACACACACACACACACACATATATGTATGTATGCGTGTGTGTGTGTGTGTGTGTCTGTGTGTAGGCCTATATATATAGTTTTTTTCTAAATAGTTCTGGTGATGGAACTGCAAAGCGACAAAAACAGGCTAATTTGGAAATGCGAACATGTGCAGAATTGCCGGAAGTCCGCATACTGTCAAGCAAAATAACATTATACAATGCTTACCAACATTTTATTTTCATTCATTACATTGCGAATACCACTTTATGTGAGGTCCTATTCCGGTTTTAGATCATAGGCAACAGATTTGTTTACCTAAGTTCTCTTTTTTTTAATCGAGCAAGTATAAATCAATGTGCATGTGATAAAATAGGAGAGGAAAGGGCTCCCATTAGCTACATATGATTGACTAATTATATCCCGAGTCTTAACATTGCTTCATCCTGTCTGCCTGCAAGTTTTTGTCTTTTCCCTTTTGAAATTTCACTTCTTTACCGAGGTACGCCTTTTCTTACCTTGTTGACAGTCTGATCCTGCCCATCCCTCAGCACACGTGACTCCGTTTGGACAATGACCATTAGACCGTTGACAGTCCACACCACCAGCACAATGACATGGATAGCTACACAGGGTACCAAAATACCCGGATGGACAAGGGAGGTACGATCTCAAGGCTAAACATAAAACCCGAGCAAACAACGCAACAACAAATCATGAAAAGAAATGTGAGTGACATAATAATAATATTCTGGACATCTGTGTCCTAATTGCCGTCAAATAATTATGGTAAGAACATGTCATCAATACGGAACTGTTTCTTTCACACAAAATATGCCAAAGGAAAAACAATGTTTTATGTCCTTAAACGATGCTACCTGTAGGGGGCCTTTATGACATTGGATTATTCGGTCTTTGGCATTTCGACATTCCATTTTTGCACTACTTGACAACTAAAAAATTACTCTAAAAATGTATATTTATATATATATAAATTTGAAATGATAAATTGTATTTTTCTTATGATTTTCCACCAATGCATTAAGACAATTAATTTATGACTAAACAAAATGTAGTGGCCTATATTTCTTTCACATTATCATTATACATCATTCATGTTGCCCTAATATTTCGGTCAATACATGGTCAGTGAATTATAGCCACAATGTACTACAAGTGCAACCTCTAGCCCCATCTCAGGTCATCTGTAGCAGTATGGTCCCATAACTCGCTGTGATGTTGGTTCCACTGAACTCTACACTCTCACGTAATGTAGAGTTCCGTGGGTTACGCACTTTTGGCAAGTTGACCATGAAATGACGCTGTGCAATAAATATTATGCTAGGGCAGGAAGTTCATCAGTTCATTATCGTTTTAAGTACGGCAGATACATGATATCCCCGTTAGATCCCACTAAAAGAAAATAATTGGGAAAGACGATCATGAAACATTCTCTGAAGCTTACCTTGACAGTAGGTACCCTCATAGTTGCCTAAACATTGGCCTGCACATCCAGTCAGACGGTTACACGTACCAGCACAGTTACAGTCCAGTTCACAATTAGCACCAAAATGATCACCGGTGCAAGCTTTCGTGAAAAATTTAAAGATTGTGTCAATGATTATCATTTACATAAGTGCAACATCCATACTCATCTTCACCAGCCATCAAATGACATCTTTGTAATAGGTCTATGTAAAAATATTGTGCTCTAGAAAAAGAAGGAAAAAAAAGAAGAAGAGAGAAAAAAAAAGGGAAATGACTGTATTTTCGGTCAGGTGGAAACATCACAGTAAATAATAATTTGATTGCTCTGAAAACGTTATAAATTATGGAAATTTTCTCTTAAATTGACTTTGGATTTAACGGCGTAAAACAGTGATGTTAATGAAGCTTTACATAAATATGTAGACAGACCGGAACTTAATGGGGCGTGTATCTCCTATAAACTGTCACTATAGAGCAATATTGAATGCCGCTTTTATTTCAACAACAGAAGTAACATGTGAACTGTCCTGAAACATCCGAATAAATAAATGCTTGCATTAAGGATATATAATTAACATGTCTGACTGTATACTGCAATTCAAAGGGAAATGTTGCCCGAAAGCCGTTACTTTATTGCTATTTAGACTACTGTGCAAAATACATATCTAATAAAAATCATGAAAATGTACGAATCAAGTAGGTAAAGATGGAAAAGAGCGTCCTACCTTTTTTTCACGAAAAAAATTACAAGGAAAGAGCAGTGCTAATTCAACGGATCAAGTTTTTAAGAAACATAAACATTTTGTGCTAGGAACCACTACTTTTAGTCTTTAGTCTTTTTTATATACTACTTCTTATCTAAAACTTTTAACAGACACATTTCCACGTCCATTTCTAATTTTTGGCGCCTTAATAACCTTTTTATTTCTTTTTCATGTGTAATTTTGTACGCATGGTATGACTGGTTTAACATACCCGTTTGACACCTGTTTCCTCCATATCCGTTGATACAAGCCAACCCGACAGGGTTTGGCGGTGAAAATAACCAGTTTGGGCAGCCGGGATTACCACTAGAGCAAATCACACTACAGGATTTTCCCCATTCATTGTCACTGCAGGCTGGTAAATGAAATACCGTTTGCATTACCATGAAAACAAAGAAGAAAATGAAAATATTGATTACATTTAAAGCGATATTGCACGGATGAACTTTCTGCCCTAGCGTACTGTTTATTGTACAGCGCCATCTCATGGCCGACTTGCAAACAGTACGTAACACAATACCTAATTTTCACTTCGCAGGCAAAGGACTCGATGCGAGAACCAACAGTGTAGCTCGGAAAGCTGTGAGTAACGGGGAATACTTCTACAGCTGCATGATATGGCGCTAGAGAGGATTTTGCGGAAGTGCTTCTAGTTTAGTTTGGCTTTAAGGCCTTAACAATTTCTAAAACTACGTTACAAAATCTGAATTACGATTTTGCATTATTTCGGAATTATTACGACGCAGTTTTTTGATATTATGACTTATTAAAAGTTGCCATTCGAAAGGGTTCCAAAAGAAGAGGGCCTATTATCATCATTATATAATTAAACACATGACCCCAAAATGTTAATCAGTGCTTCAGCTCCCATAAAAGTAAAAAAAACTGTATAATTGTAGTTTAATTTAAATATTGATTGCGTAAAAAGAAAGAAAAAGTAGTAGAGTTATCAAACAATAGTTACGTGTTTCACAGTTAACTCCTCTGAACCCTGATCTACATACACACTCTCCTGTGACATCATGACATACCCCACCAGCGTAACACACGGGACAGTTCTGTGAGCAATCAAGACCGTACTTGGAAGATGAACAACCTAAAAAAAGAATGTAGGCAAAACAATCATAGATTATCAAGGTGTGACATTTAATTATCTCGTACCCACGTGAGGGATCAGCAATACACTGCAGCTTACTGTGAGCGATGGCCATGATGGCCCAATGCCAGAAATATCCTATCCTGACGCGAGCTAAAGATCGAGAATGGCAGGGGAAGCTAGGACTTGTTGGTGTCCTCATCATTCTGTAGGCCTATGTGGGATGTTGCTTATATTGTATGGTTATTACTTAAACGCAAAATCTGTGAAACGATTTTTAATAATTTATATTTCACTATGAACATCTGACAAAGGATTATGTATTTGATGATGTAGATTATAAAACGGCATGAGTGTATGTGCGAATAATATTTGCATTTCATATTTTACCTTACGCCGTTGTTCGAAAAAAGAAATACTTTGAAGAATCGTGTGCAGTGTGTTGTTATGGAATGCAACTTTTTTCTGAAGGTTCATAACTCCGAACATTCGTAATTCCGAAACACAAATTTCCCATACCAGGGATTCATAGTTACGAACATTTGTTGCGTTATTCAGAAGGTTCGTTTATCCGACGGTTCATAATTCCGAAAGTGAAACAGCGTTCACTTTCCGAAGATTCGTAATTCCGAAATGAAATAGGGTTCATAATTCCAAAAATGAAATAGGGTTCGTTATTCCGAAGGGTTTGTAATTAAAAAAAAAAAAAAAAACGATAGGTCTTCAGGGTTCCATGTCATTTTCAGAATTATGAACCTTCGGAATTATAAAACTTTTATGAAACTTCGTTAAAACGACATGTAACCGGTGCAGTAATTCGGCAGAATGTTTAAGAAATATAGAGGTATCAAAATATTACTGTACCAATTTTCGTTCACTTACTTCTTACGATGAGCTTAAGAATAGCATGTTTTCCTGTTTCTCTGTTACCCTCGACGTAGCACTCGTAGATTCCTTCATCTGATTTCTTGACATCATTGATGGTAACCGATGTCAGTCCATTCCATTCGGTGATCTCACTTCCTCCGTTGAGTCGCCATCTCAAAGATGAAGTGTCTACAGACAGTGTCGTTGACACGTCGAGAGTGACGGTCTCACCACCCCCTACCGTAAATGATAATTTCTCAGGCCAAACCTCTGAATTAGAATCTGAAAATTAAGAAGAAGAATATAGTAGGTTGCATGTGCTTAATGTACACGACCATTTTGTACATATGAATCGTAATAGGAACGTTTCAACACTTCTGTTGTCTAAGAGTTGCTTAGGCCTAAATAGTCCGGCAGAGATTCAAGTGTAGAATTATTTACATATGGGGTAATGTAGTTTATGTTATGATAGGCTTTTCCTAATCGTGGAACTGATCAATTTTCACTGAAACTTTTTTATCATGGAAAACACGATAGCAACTATTTCTGAAAAATCAACTCAGGGGCGATTTCAACACCCTATTGTACATCCCCTATAAATTAAGTTCGAATTACGTGTAAAACGTCATTGTCATGTCAGCACATTGCAATAGGTGACGAACAAGGCTATTGAAAATGCATGAGGACGATTTTTCGCAAGTCGCTACGATCGTGTCGGAATTTCTTTCTCACACAAAATTCATTGCATGATTATAATCTGGAGCGAATGAGTCTATTCTCCTACTTCATACATGAACGCATAAATATCCTTAAACAAGTTTGAAAAAAGAATATATCAATCTACCTAATCAACAAAGTGAAAGTACAAATTAGACCCTTCTTTAAAATAAATATATTCAAAGCAACACATCAATTACTTGTTACATGTGTATCAAACTGCAATAATAACTTATGTTGGTAAAGTGGCAATAAGATTTAAAAAAATAAAAATATAAAAAACAATTAATGAAAAATGCATCAAACGACCATACCACCGCGATACTCGTTCAGCAAGACATTTCGCTCGGTCCATCCCTTGTAATCGACGGACATTCGGAATGCACCTACACGCGCATCTCCGCCACTTGTTTTATCAATATTAGCTCTTAATGATTGCTGAGAGTCAGATGTATATCTAGCAATCTGTGTTTCTGGAGGCAGCCCTGTCTCTTCCCATTCTTGTGTTTGCACTAAGCCATCAACCTTAAAGTAAGCTCCGTGACCAGTCTCTCCCGGTCCCGTGTCGACTTCTCGTCCGATGTAATACGTCAAGGAAAGATCTCCGCTAACAGTACGATCCCCAATCATGAATATACCAAGGAAATTAGTGCCGTCCGTAGCATCATGGACGCCTCCTTGTTTTAACACGGCTGTGATGTCCAAAATAGTCACTGCAGTATAAAAGGGGAAAATCGCGAAGTAGTCCTCCAGATAACAACATTACACAATGATGCAATTGATATCTCAGATTGAAAAATCATAGAGTTGTTCGCAAGATATTGCATTAAATAGGCCTATTTTGCGTTAAAAGAAGCGTCTAGATTGCAATGGATGTAAATGTGGGTAAAAATCTATTACCATATGGTATTGCATGGTTTGTCCCATATTTTCGAAATTATGTGCGATTATTAAAAGACCAAAAAGGAGGATACAGTATCAATACTTGATTCCTACATAACCTCATTAGATTTAGTACTTTTCGTTAATAAATATAAATTAGGCTAGTTCCAAGTGCTTTGATAAGTAAAACAACACGGAACGCGGACTTCGAAGTACAGTTTGTATTATCGTGTAATTAGAAATACTTGCAGTATTTTGTTCAACATGCCTCTACCCCCTTATAAATACAAGATAAATAAATAAAGGTTCATAGAGATATACTGTTTCCACGAAATATCCATTTAGGTCACGATCTACCTATACAAATTGTTAAACTGTTACATAGGTAGGGATAAACCCCCCTGTCACCTTTTGATGTAGGCAAGTCCGCTTGTTTTTTTTGTGTGTTGTTGTTTGTGTTAACTGTAGTAAGTGTCAGGAAAATGTCAAAATTTGAGGACCTTATCTTTGTTTTAGCTAGTCTACAAACTAGGTTATCCCTCATACTTTTATTCATTAGTGCAATTTATTAATCGCCTTGATCAGTACAACCTAGGCATGAGCACAATTCGAAATTGAGCACTTTCTTTATTTGACTTTACCTTGGCATTGATCTCCAGTCCAACCATCATCGCAGCCATTAGAACAGGCACCCGTAAGAGAGTTACACGATTCTGAAGAGTCGCAGTGACATGTCTCAGTGCATCCTGCGCCATACGAACCCTCAGGACATGCTTTGTGGAGATAAATGAGATAATCAGCGAGGGGAAAAGAGGATCAGTAGCGATTGTGGGGGGAGGGGGAGGCATGGGGGCTCGTCACGCCAAAAGTATCTTTTTAAAGCCCCCCTAAACAAATTATAATAATGAAAATAATGAAAATGATAAATAAATACATTAAAAAAATATAGGTACAAAATAAGTAATAGTAATAAATAGTAATAAATAATAATAATAATAAAAAACTTAATTATAATGAAAGGCCGCTCAACCCCCTTAGAACAGAACTACCAAAGCCCCAATGCCGCTCCTCCCCTAAATCACTCTTCTAGAACCGCGCCTGAAGAGAGTAGATACCGTTTATTAATGAAACAATAATCAGCACCAATCAGGGGAAATGCTTTGATTTGTCATATGAAACTCGTAATTTTCAAGAAAGCAAAAAATAGTAGTCATCTTATTAGTTTATTTGATTTCTTTTCATGTTTTCTTTTCTTGTTGTAATATATTCTTGATGACGTGGTGGTGTCGAAGACGAGTTGTTTAATCACGCAATGACTGGAAATGCAAAGGTCGTTGGTTCGAGCTCCTGCGCGGCACAAATTTTTCTAACTAGACATTAATATACATTTGCCACTCATCACTTAATTGTTAATGGGTACATGGGGAAAAATAATTCATTGCATGTTGTGAGCGCCAAATTTGTAGCCAAGCCAGTGCCGGGGTAAAATTAGAGAACCTTGAGCACCTTGCATGGTCTTGATGGTGGATATGTGCTCTATTGAAGAATGTAATGTTATTATTACCATTATTATTATTATTATTATTACTATTATAATTATTGTAATTATTATTATGATTATAATTATTATTATTAATATTACATTTTTATTATCAGTAGTAGTATTATCAATGGTATTGTATTATAATCATTATGATTATTGTTATTATTATCATTATCATTACTATTATTATCCTTATTTTTATATACTAAACCATGTTTACGGTATTATTCATGCACAAATATATCAAACAAAAGTGAAATTAGACCAAATAACGCAATCGTTACTAGATTACGACATGCCAAGCAAACATCGACATGATAACCGGCTTGTCATCTGGTTCTCTCTTACGTTGGTCACATTGTAACCCTGTCCATCCTGCAGCACACGAACAGCCATACGGATCCGGGAGACAGAACAGAGCTCTACTGCAGTCAGTCCGACCAAATTCAAGGGTAGTGCAAGATCCTGAACAGCCCTGTCCAAATTTACCGGCTTCACATGCTGTATACAGTTTGAATAGACAGGACAGAGAGAACAATTCTTAAAATGTGCTTGTTTATTGTTCTGCTTCTGTAATTCATAAGCAAATCCAGTTAAGAATAGGATTAACAAATTTATGGTAATTAAATGAATACTTTCTTCTTTTCTTTCAATTTAGATTTATACCAAAACAAATATTTTTAGCATTATTAAAATTCCGAGATAAAGAGAGAGAGAGAGAAAGAGAGAGAGAGAGATTTCTTCATGCACATGTAATGTAATTACATATTTCTTTTCTTGCGTTGCCACTTTCCTCTTATTTTCGCATTAGGCCTACACTTTCTTACATTCGTAATCTCGTGACATTTCACCTGTTTCCTTCCTAGTTCTCTGACTCTTATAATGTCCTTATCAGACCATAACCGTACATATAATTACACGTGTGGGGCTGACTGTAAGCTTGTGCAACGATATTCGTCATCTGCAACTATATGACTAAATCAAGAGTAATTGAATATGTTTTTTCTATTTAAGATTACCTAAATATTTTACCGAAACATTTATTCACCCTTGATAGTTACGATGAGGTGTTAATTAGCATCAAACTACCAGTTCAGTGTTATTTTCGATGAACGAACAAAACAAATCACGGCACGATGCACGTGAAACCACGCGCTCCTGTTATATGGACTGCACTGATTATTTGTGAATGAATCTATGACGTCACAGCCTCAGATCTCTTTGATGTGACATACATTTTAATGGGACTGCAATTTTCAAATAATTGATGATGACTGTAACATCGTTGGAAAGAAGAAAACCTCAACAATCAGAATCGTTTCGCCCCAAAGTGAGACGTTCCCGCGTTTCTGATTTACATAGAGTGAAATACAAAGGGGGTCATCTTTGTAGGCTTTCCCCCATAGCGATTGCTGTTTTCTGAATGCTTAAGGATAAGTTCAAAGCAAAATCGCGACAAAGTTAGAGAATCTGCCGAATCATTAAAAATACTATTGCAAAGTTAAATGTTTAAATTTGTATTTGCTGTTCGCCCCAGATTTATTCGACCCGCAGTAATTGTTACGTAAAGCTTTAAAGAAAAAATGCAAATTGAAGGAATTTACGTGTTATAACGACGCACGTACATGCTTATGTTCAATCTGTGAGCGCATGCCCCTCAGTTTTCATTATGAGTGGTAGGAGAAGTAGTAGCAACAGCAGTAGCAGCATTAGTAATAGTAGTATTAGTAGTAGTAGTAGTAGTAGTAGTAGTAGTAGTAGTAGACTAGTACTACTAGTAGTAGTAGTATAAATAGTAGTAGTAGTAATAGTAGCAGTATAGCAGTAGTACGTAGTATTAGTAGGAGTAGTAGTATAGTGTAGTAGTAGTAGTAGTAGAAGTGGTAGTAGTGGTGGTGATGATGGTTTTGATGGTTTTGCTGTTATTGGTTTTGCTGTTGTTGTTGATGTTTTTTAATTGTAGTTATTGTTGTTGTTGCTGTAGTTGTTCTTCTTCTGCTTCTTCTTCTCCTCCTTGCCATTATTGTTTAGTTTTTGTCATCATTATAAGTATTATTATTATTATTATCATTATTATTATCATCATTCGTCTTATAATCATTGTAATATTATATCAGAGAGGAAATAATAACAAGAATAGCACCATTGTCTTCTTCACTTACCAATTTGGCAGTGGTCGCCACTAAATCCAGGTGGGCACACACAGCGTCCACTAACATCATCACAGACTCCTCCATTGTAGCATGTAGGACATGTGTACTGACAGGCAGGTCCCCATAGGTTATCAAGACAAGCTGTAACCATTAATAACAATTGATTGATTGATCAATGGTATATATTTATAGAATGTTACCCAAATTAACTCTTTCATACAGATATCGTAAATTTGTTCATACAAAAATGTGTGTTTTTTAAAGTAAAATTCATCAGAACTTTACACACGATGAACATTTATATAATATAAATATTTCATACTCTACTCTCTTAAATGAACATGAAAATCATCACAAAAATATCGAAGACGGTTTTCAAGTATAACTTCAATTGCGTAGAAGCCAGCCACCAACATGTATCGACAAAAAGCCAGAAATAATCGGATTCCAAATATCATTTACGACGACTGACATCGAAAGCTCGTTTTCTTGCATGTTAAATAATGTCGCCGTTACTACATGTCCTACGAGTTGTGATACATTGTTTCTTAATCGACTGAAACAATTGGCAAAAGAAGCATTTTACTGATTATCTTTGGATCATTGGAAGCCATGCAAAATGTGACATTCTACTACCTCTAACAATAAGCTTCACTATTCCTCCTCTATCTGGATCGTCGGAATAGAAGTAATGGTGAATCCCAGCATGGTCATCTTTCTTAGCCCTGCTGATGTAGAGCGCATTCACAGAAACACTAGTGGACAGGTCAGTTTGGCCACCATCTTCGTGATTTAATTTCCACACTAGTGAACCAGTTCCACTAGATGAGCCAGGATTCATTACCAGAAGAACCTCTTCATCGAGACTTACTGTCACTGTGAAGTAATCAGGACTGAAATGAGCTAAAAGAAAGAAAAAAAAAGGAAAAAATAGTACATACAAATTAGTATTTTATCAGCAACAATTCCTCGTTACATTGTTGAATTTTATTTTAACACATTTTTGTGAAATCACTTAATTGAAGCTTTCATCGTATTCATAATGTTGTTTTTAGCAGAGTTCTATTAACACCATACCGTGACAAGATAACAATTCATTTCATCAAGTCTCCAGTGAATACTTCTTTACAATAATATAGGTTTTCCCGGCCAATTTCGTCAAAGCAGCGATCAATTTCACTAACGTGCACTCATGTTCGAGCGAATTTTCTCCACTCGTTGCTTTCCTGTTTCATTTTTAAACTTTTTGCATTCAATTTCGTTTCGAGTCACCGAATTTTTTAAACATGAACATTCAAATTAAAGCTTGGTTCAGTCAATTTGGAAATGCGTAAGCGTCATTCAATTTCGCCAAAGTTGAGTGGGAGGAGAATTCTTTGGCGAATTGCGGTTTCATTTTCGTCTATGGGCAACCTCTTTCGCAATCGGGTAATTCAAATTAAAACTAGACCTCATAATCATTGTATGAGGCTCGATGTTTATTCGGATATTCACTTTTTCATGTTCATTTATTTATTCTTTTTCACTATGATCTTTTCTGACATGATTTCACATTATACAATCTTCTTATTTGACTGATACATTTATATATTGCATTTAATGTTTTCTCTTTCTTTCGATCTTTATTTTTGTTGAAACATTTCTTTATACATGTCTTCATATTTTCCATTATAAATGAGGTTATTTTTTAAATGGTTTGTTTTGATCAATCTTGATTGAGTAGGTAATCTTTCTCTCTTTTCATTTTTACATCTTTTTCTTTATTCATCATTGCATTTTGTTTCCATTATGTCCATGTCTATTAAAGCTCAACTCTACCGCTGTCCAGGATCTGTGTATATATAGCTTGTGCTTAGAAGAGAAATCACAAATTGTGCACCTTCTCTGGTGACAGTTACCTGTGTAATGACATATATCTGCTAACGAATACGCATGTCATTCCTACAAATAAACTTAGCATTAAATTATTGAAACAGAAGTGACAAATTAACATCAAATGAAAAGCAATGCACAAATGTCACATATGTATGCCTAATCACGAAATTGAATGCTCGAATACATACCACCGTCTGTCCGGCGCGAATTTGAATGCTCTTTGCACGCTTTTCTAAATTGAATGCTCGTTTTGCACGTCTCCGTGACAAGAGTATGAAATCGCATGCTACTAAATGAAATTGAACGACGCAATTAGCGTTTTTAATGTTGATCTACATAGTCATTCAATTTCGCACGAACTTGAATGAACGTAACGTTAATTCGGATGCTAAGTTTACGAAGTTGGCCGGGAAAACCTATAGTATAATAGAAATACATCATTAGAATGCAATAATGGTGGCTTATTGTATAGCGCACATGTCGGTCACGTCGTGACGCTCCTGGCGCTGCCCCGATTATTATCCTGGCTTTAGCAAGGCGGCCATTACGGCGCTCTAGCATTTCAAGGAATTAATACATGCCAGGGGGGTATTTCACAAAGACTAAGATCGACTTTAAGTTGGACTTAAGTATAACTGGCCGTTCATGCCATTGTTTGCTATCATTATTTACTGGCATTGGTCTCTCAAGGGATGTACAAATCATGGTAAAAAATCTACAAAACTTATATTTTTGGATAATTCATTATTGAAGGAAAAAATATTATCTAAAGATTATAATTTAGAGACCAATTGGGATAGCAACCAATGGCATGAACGGCCTGTTATACTTAAGTCCAACTTAAAGTCGATCTTAGTCTTTGTGAAACACCCCCAGGTACCCATTTACACCACCTGGGTTGAGTGTGGCAAATGTAGATCAATGTCTTGCCAAAGGACATTAGTGCCGCGGTGGGACTCGAACCGTATATGCAACATATATACAAGCGTATCCGGACATCAAGTACATCAAGTACATGTTGTATATGGTTCTAGGACACCCACCCCCTGGACAACCACCCTCCGGATAACCACCCCTAGGATAATCACCCTCTATGACAACTACCCTCTAGCACAACTACCCCCTACTAGGACAACTACCCTCTAGTACAACCACCCTCTAGGACGACTACCCCCTAGGACAACTACCCCCGGACAACTACCCCCAGACAACTACCCCCTAGGACAATCACCCTCTAGGACAACTACCCCCGGACATCTACCCCAAGACAACTACCCCCTAGGACAACCACCATCTAGGACAACTACCCCCAGACAATACTAGGATAGTTGTCCGGGGGTAGTTATCCTAGAGGGTGGTTGTCGTAGGGGGTAGTTGTCTGGGGGTAGTTGTCGGGGATAGATGTCCTCGAGAGTGTTTGTCCTAGGGGGTAGTTGTCTTGGGGGTGGCTGCCCTAGGGGGTTGTTGTCCTAGTGGGTAGTTGTCATAGAGGGTGATTATCCTAGGGGTGGTTATCCGGAGGGTGGTTGTCTAGGGGGTTAGTGTCCTAGAACCATATACAAGATGTACTTCATGGTATTGAATTAATGATTAGCTGTACTCAAATTCTCCCTACAGTTTCGAATCCATGGAGAGCGTTGGTGTTGTCCCATCCCCCAAACCCTGGATTTGGGATATTTGCGATAATAAAAATGGAAGTAGACCCAGAAAGAGTTTTATAATACAGGACAACTACCCCCGGACATCTACCCCAAGACAACTACCCCCTAGGACAACCACCATCTAGGACAACTACCCCCAGACAATACTAGGATAGTTGTCCGGGGGTAGTTATCCTAGAGGGTGGTTGTCGTAGGGGGTAGTTGTCTGGGGGTAGTTGTCGGGGGGGGGGATAGATGTCCTCGAGAGTGTTTGTCCTAGGGGGTAGTTGTCTTGGGGTAGTTGTCGGGGGGTAGTTGTCCTGGAGGGTGGTTGTCCTAGGGGGTAGTTAGCTGGGGTTAATCATCCTAGAGGGTAATTGTCCCGGGGGCAGTCGTCCTAGAGGGTGGCTGCCCTAGGGGGTTGTTGTCCTAGTGGGTAGTTGTCATAGAGGGTGATTATCCTAGGGGTGGTTATCCGGAGGGTGGTTGTCTAGGGGGTTAGTGTCCTAGAACCATATACAAGATGTACTTCATGGTATTGAATTAATGATTAGCTGTACTCAAATTCTCCCTACAGTTTCGAATCCATGGAGAGCGTTGGTGTTGTCCCATCCCCCAAACCCTGGATTTGGGATATTTGCGATAATAAAAATGGAAGTAGACCCAGAAAGAGTTTTATAATACATAGGCCTGGGTAATTTTTCTTTCTTTTTCGAAACTTCCTATTAGAAACTGTCCCTTCAAATAAAAATATATTTGATCATCTGGAATGCAAGCCGAGTACTTGATGATGCACAACTAATGATGCTGAAGCAATATTTTTTTAAAATATACAATCATCATTAAGCATTATAAAGCTTTAGTAGTACCCTTATCAATGATATAATATACACGAAATACGTTTTACATCCTAACGTCCCCTTGCAAGACATTGATCCACAATTGCCACTTTCCACCCAGATGTATAGAGTGGCTACCTAGAAATTGATGGGGTAATATTAATTTCAGGCCCCTTAGGAAGAACAGCAATGATGCTGGTGAGGGTTCCCTTGGTAATCAAAATTATCATTATCACTATTTACACGTTATTATTATTATTAATATTATCATCATCATCAATGTCATTTTTGTCTTCTTTGTCTTCTTATGTTGTTTTCGCTGTTTTTGTTTTTGTTGTTAATGTTTTTGTTGGTGTTGTTGTTGTTGTTACCGTCATTTCTGATGTATATAGTGGACGTCTCAGTCGTCCAGTTGTATCGCTCCGCTCGGCATCCGTAAATACCAAATTTATCTTGATCTGTATCTCGGAAAGTAACTCTTCCTGATGCGTCAATCGTCGATCCTTGAGGCAACCCGCATGCTGCTGCATTATCACCCTGCGAACACCAGGTAGATGTCTTTACCCCTGAATCCAAGTCTACCGACCTCTGGAAAGACACCGTGCTTGTGACATCAGCCCCATTCAAGATGGCGGCGTATGATGTCGAGGAGCTGGTATCGTAGATGGGGTTGAAGTTGATACATGTCACATCCAGAATGTTTGCTGCATGATGGAAAAAAAACTATTAAATGAATGTTCATAGACACGTAGTGTTTTATTTGGAAGCAAATTTTTGTTTTGTTTTCTAACCCTTCCCCCTGCTTTTTTATACCTATCCTAGAGAATCAAAGTGGACAATGTCGAACACAAAATGAAGAAATCAACGAAACAAGAATAGCAAAAGAGGCAATATAAACTTGTATTTTGGGAGGTTTAGATGTTGCTTCCCCTTCTCTCTCTCTCTCTTCTATCTCTTCTATCTCCATGCCAACACACACACGCACACTCACACACACACGCACACCCATACACCCTCGCACATCCACACAAATGAAGGCCAATTGACACGCCCAAAGAAAACGAATATCCAAGAATCTCTATGAAATTACCGTGTATCCTTCATGAAAAGTAACCGTGATATTTTCCTATTCTTGTTAGCAAAGTCATACATTACTTTTTAATCAACCAGCGTTAAGGTTGTCTAAAAATGTTAACTTTTCATTTGGACTTAAAGTCCATGTCCAGTATTATTATGGAAATGGACATGATATTCAGGAATTCCCCGTGAGCACCATCTTTGGGAAATCTTAGAAATAAACCCCCTGGAACATTTCTCTTGGAATACGATACAAAGTTTCAAAGAAAAACAGAAGAAGAACAAGAAAAAACACCAAAATTTAGATGAAGAATTTAATGAACTTTGTACTAGATTTTAATATCTCCTTTTGCTTGCTAATAAACCGTGGGAAGGAAGAGCATTTGCAACAACCACGAAGACTATTCATCGACTACAATAACATGTAAATTTTGCCATGCTTAAAGGTACTATGTCCCATTTGCAGGCCAAAAAAAAAAATGAAAAGGTTAAATTCCAACGGCATTTGAAAGACAATACTAATTTAGAACTTCCCTAAAAAAAGGGGGGCTTGAAAATGTCTTTAAGTGGGAAAATAACGACTATTAGTTGTCGAATCGACTTAGGAGCTATAGAGCCAGTAAGTAATAGTCTGATTTTTCAGACCATTGTACCGAATGGTCGTACGTTTTATGCTGCGCAAAGATTCAATCAGTTTAATTTTGGCCATTACAAGAAGTGGGTTATTGATGTAGACAAATGCTCATGTACCCTTTACAGCTCATTTTATGTATGTTATTACCAAAGATGAAAAAGCCAGTCAGTCACTCAATAGTGTCTGACAGTGAAGTCTAGCAAGTAAACGGGTTTCCTTGCATAATTTGAATATTAGGACACTGCTAACGTTTAAATTTCACAGATAGGACATATGTGACATATTCATAATTCCTGCAAGGTTCTACAGAATTTGATGTTGGCTGAAAAGGGACATAGTATCTTTAATATAAACATAACATAAATCTGAAATTGAACATGACGAAGCGAACATGAATTTTAGGTAAGTCATACATCAACTGTTTGTTGTCATTAATGTGACAAAGTTGTGTTTAAGCTGGACAGACAAGCTGTGTCGTGTCCGTATCATATTAAATATTTGTACATGATTAATGATTTATGCATTCAATAAGAATGATGGTATAATGTTAATATACAATATAAATATGTATGGTACAGGGGTGGATCCAGGGGGATGGGAGCCCGGGCCCCCACCCCTGGCAAAACAAAACAAGTAACGGCAATTTTACCTTTTTTTAAAGAAAAGAAGACGGGCTCCCACCCCTGGCAAAAAAAAAGATAGTAACCACAATTTTACCTTTTTGTTTTTTGCTCAAGGGAAGGAGGGGGGGGGTGTTGAGTAAAAAAAAAAGTGCTCACTAGTCACTACCCCCCTCCTCACCCCCACCCCCGTTGTTTATTTCTAGTGCTCATTACCCCCTCCCCTCCCGCTTATCTAACTATTTTCTCACCGATTGGGCCCCCTCCCTTGTCGCCGGTTGGATCCGCCCCTGGTATGGTATGTATAATGGTACAAAGATTAGGGCGTGATGAGTTTGTATAGTGTATGATGTGAAGTGGCTAATGAGTTAATAGATAATGATGAAGGTTATCATATAACAGTAGATGTGTCGTGGTGTAGTTGATACGTCACCGGACTGTGGATCACATGGTCCGCGGTTCCAATCTGTGTTAAACAGTATGGGCTGCGAAAGTTAATGTTATTTTATTGGTATGTGTGCGCTTGTAAGCTTGTAAGATGATGCCTGGCCGGAATACTCCCCAGGGAGTGGAGCGTGTGCGCTATCATGTTTGGATTAGCAACTAAATCCGTGGACCGTGGTAATAATAATAAGAATGGAAAGTATACAACTTTGAATATTATTATAAAAGTACCAGTCTTATAAAAACAATCCCTTAAACCATGGACCTAACACCCACTAATGTCGAAAAGTGAGTTACTGTTGAGTACTCGAGTGTAGTTACGTGATTGCTAAATAATAGTTGTCTAAATAGTGGTTGAATATAGGAATGATTATAATATTGAATGGAAGATCGAGTTCTGGTAATGATGAAAAGTAATTTGGGAGCATTCTCAATCTTCTCAAGTTTTTATCATTTTGGAAGAACATCATAGTAGAAATGTCCCCTTAAAAGGATAGCTCTTCAAATGCCGTCATATGACCAGAAACAGTTGACCTGGCTTAGAAGCTTGGACTTAACTTTCAAGCAACTTTTGTGTTCAGGCCCATATACCCTTTTTTGTGTACAGTGTATGTGACTTTCAACAAGATTGTGTAAATTACTTTCCATTTTGGTCATTGCATAACATCATAGTGTAGGCACAACAATTCGTATGCACTGAATAATCAACCTTTCCATATTTTAATACAGGTTCTTTCACAGCATATAATCTCATCACCGGTACTCATTATTATCTGTGAGCGATTCGGATCCTCACATCTATGTCAAATTTATTGAATCTTGCTGAAAATTGAAAACAGTTTAAAACACTAAAGGCATTTCAGTCTCTCTCTCTCTTTTCGTAATTCCCCCCTCTCTCTCTCTCTTTCTTTCTTTCTTTCTTTCCACTTAGACATACACATCCTTCCTTATCGAAATATTCTATACTCTCTCTTTCCAGACTCGATCCGTCTCCCTCTGTGTCTGTGTCTGTGTCTCCCTCTTTATCTCTCTCTTCACCCCATTGATAGCCATAGCAATAGAAGAAAAAGAGAGATTTTGTGTAAATTACAAAGACAGAATACATAACCAAACCTGATTTCTAAAGGCAGTACAAGAGGGAATTTAAATTGCAAAATACTTTATTTCTTTAAAGTCTTTCGAATCGTGTCGTGTAACTTTAAGTGGGATTGACAAAATAATTACAATGTATGTATGCAACAGCAATAGAAGTAGAAGCAGCAGTTGTATCAGCAGTAGTAGTATTAGTAGCAGTAGTAGCAGTAGTAGAAGTAAAGGTAGTAGAGGAGTAGTAGTACTAGTAGTAGTATTAGTAGTAGTAGCAGCAGCAGTAGTATTATTATTAAAGGTAGTAGAGTAGTAGTATTAGTGGTAGTAGTACCAGTAGAAGCAGTAGTAGTATTAGTAGTAGTAGAAGTAGTAGAGTAGTAGTAGTAGCAGTAGTAGGTAGTAGAGTAGTAGAAGTAGTAGTAGTAGTAGTACTAGTAGTAGTAGTAGTACTACTACTAGTAGTATTATTAGCAATAGTATACTCTCTTATTCTTTCTATTTTTCTTGTGCGCCTCGGAATAGAATTGTCTAGATAGGCGGCGCTATATAAATGCTTATTATTATTATTATTTTTATTATCATTATCATTATTATTATTATCAGTAGTAGTAGTATATGTAGTAGAGTAGCATGTATAGTAGTATAATTAGTAGCAGTAGTAGGTAATAGAGTTGTAGTATTAGTAGTAATACTAGTAGTAGTAGCAGCGGTAATTTCAACTCAGCGTAGTCATCATGAAGAATATGAATGTAAATCCTTTAAATCTAAAATTTTTCCTGATTAGTGATTGAAGGACGTGTCAGCAACAAGGAAGAGTAATGATTAAAAAACAAAAATTCACTTGTAATAATCTAATAGATTCGTATATCAGGCAGAAAATAAAATATTGAAACCAATATTGAATCCTTAAATTGGAACGAAGAGACATGCTAAAAAGCGATGGCTGTATGGTCCATTTTCCCAAGACTTAGTTTCGTTTTGCGCTAATACAGCCGAAAATTATGTTAACCGTAAACGAATTTATATATTCTATATTCAATATTGCTCATTTTGGGAATGAAAACAAACGAATAGATCAACTAGATAAATTTAAAGCTGAACTGATTGACAACGGTGCGCGATGTAGTGTAAGTTCACGTGTGTGCAAATCAATTGTATTGCATTGAGTGCACTCAGTACAATTTATAGCCGACGTAGTTTACCTTCATCAAAATCCTCTGGAAATATCGATATGGACGAAAACATACTTGATTAGAGTTTTGAGGAGATAGGAGAAGGAATTACAACGGACGGCAAAACGACAATGAAGATGTGGGAGATCTTGGCCTAGAAGTAGACCTAGAAGATTTTGCCGATGTACGTTTACGTACGGTAAAGCTATGGTCACAACTCAGAGCGGCGACCGACCGATTTGTAGCCTGCTTGGTCGCCGCTGGAATTTAGGCATCGCCCAACGATTTTTGGAGAAGTCGAGCAGGCTGTAGAGCCCCAGCGATGCCAGGGGCGGTGCCCTGTCGATTTCCCGTTGGTCGCCAGTCGATTTTAGGTCAAAACTGGGCGAAATCGGGGAGCTTCTCCCCGCGGCGTCCCGGCAGTGACCGACTGATCTCCGAGCGGCGACCGGGCTGCGACCGATCGTCAGCCTTTGACCTAGCGGCTTCGATATTTTGGATCTAAATTGCTCGACGACGAACGTATTTTGGGCGGCGAGTGAAAAGTGAGCAGGCTCCGCCAGAATTTTAACTCCGCGCTAAAACTTCAGCGGCGACCGAGCGATGCCCTAAAAACAAGCAGTGCCCGGGCGTCCGCCGCTCGGTGCCCAGGCGAAATTGGCTAAAAAATCGCCGCCCGGCCGCCGAGCAGGCTACTTTTTGGGGTTGTGACCATAGCTTAATAGGGACTTTTATATTAATTTGCACGACGAGAACGTGGACTGCGACGTGTGACATCCTTTTAAGGCAATGTGAAGTCGTTGTAAGGCACAGGCAGTGCCCGCCAGTGCCTTAAAAGGACGTCACATTGCCTTAAATGGATGTCACACGTGGCAGTCCACGTTCTCGTCGTGCAATTCTAAAAGTCTCTACTATATAACCTGCCTGCAGCGCATGCACGATAGATGGCTTGCTATACAGCCATAGCCAGCCCGGCGGGCGATCGAGCTAGCCGTGAATCGCGAACCGGACTGATCTCGTCTTCTCTCGATTTCCCCTTTCCCCATTTATCTGGTACTACGACTTAATTTATCAAAAATCATAACTTAATCGGCCTAATCATACATTTTCGTAATGAATATCTGGACAATTTTATGTAAATTTATCGCCTATTTTGCTCCAGAAGAGGCGTTAGGTCAGCATGCAAAATGTTATTACACTCCCAGATCAGACGCGTACACGCTAACATGCCCTCAAAATATGTGATTATTATTCCGATTTTTATGCTCAAATGCGACGGAAATAATATAAAAATCAAACAAACATTCGTAGAAAATATTATTTATTCGGTGAATCTCATTCAAAGTGCCTAAATAAAGGAAATATCACCACTGGCGGTAAATATACAAACAACATTAAACCCAAATCTAAAAATTGCAATAGGCATCCAACATTGTCCCGAATGTGTGATGTAGGGTAGTTCATTCAGTGACGTCACACTGTCGCATGTGTTTTATCGCCGTCATTTCAATTTGTGAGTGGGTTCTGGAAAGGGTATCAACATTTTATTTAATTTATTTCTCACACTAGTGAGGGCTTAAAAAGTACTTTACTCATTTTCTTAAGGTTCTCAGAAATCCGTAGAGGTATAAATTACCTATTTTTCAAATTTCAATGAACCTTCTCTTTAAAGGTACTATGTCCCATTTGCAGGCCGAAAAATGAAAAGGTTAAATTCTAACGGCATTTGAAATATAATACTAATTTAGAACTTCCCTAAAAAAAAATGGGGCTTGAAAATGTCTTTAAGTGGGAAAATAACGACTATTAGTTGTCGAATCGACTTAAGTGCTACCAAGTCATTGAGTAATAATCTGATTTTCAGACCATTGTACCGAATGGTCGTACGTTTTGTGCTGCGCAAAGATTCAATCAGTTTCATTTTGGCCATTACAAGAAGTGGGTTATTGATGTACACAAATGCTCACGTACCCTTTACAGCTCATGTTATGTATGTTATTACCAAAGAAGAAAAAAAAGCCAGTCAGTCACTCAATAGTGTCTGACAGTGAAGTCTAGCAAGTAAACGGGTTTCCTTGCATACACTGCTAACGTTCAAATTTCACAGATAGGACATACATGACATATTCATAATTCCTGCAAAGTTCTACAGAATTTGATGTTGGCTGCAAAAGGGACATAGTATCTTTAACAAAGAAAACACTAAACCATCAACTAAAGACCCTAATATCCATTTACGAGTAAAGTGTTCTGAGTAATGCCTCAGTCAAAACGCCAAACCGACTCCAAACCGACTCCAAACCGACCGATTCTTAACCATGGGCGGTAGTGTAATTCTTGCTTTGGTCTGTTGTCGATGATCTGATGTTGGTATCGTTACGATGAAAGGGGTATTACTTGGCATTACGTTTGTCTAGTGTTAAGGTCTACAAGAAGCTTTATGCATAAGACCGCTTTCATGGCTTTATACCTTGCTCGGCCGTTCAAAGGGCACCTGTATTTAAACATTAAATGCGTCTTAATTAAGATTATAAATTATCTATTGTTTGTTTTGAAAAAGAACAGACGCAATATTTTAGACCATTACTAATAGGGAAAACGAGGAAAACTTTTAAGAAGGCAAAGGGCAAAAAATGCTAGCACCAAGGCCGTTATGAATACTTATCATCGCCACTACTCATTTCCAAAGAGATCGATAACTGACTGACGAAAATTTGGGCCATTTTGGATAATATATTTTTTTATGCTGTCTGGTGTTCGTCTGCTGTAAGTTTTTTAAACCTACCGCACACTATACGATCTGACTACGATCCGATTTTGAAAGAATTTGCAATAGCATTTGATATGAAAATTCAAACTTGTAAATCTTAATGATCGAGGATCTAAGTAGTCGCATGATTAACAAAATCTAAATTTGAAGAGATATTAAGTTTTCTTGGAGGAGAAAAAGCGAAATCAGCTCAGAATCGTAGTGACGTCAGATCAGTTGTACGATTGGCTACGATTTAATGCCGATTCAGCTTTTATTCTGACTAGAAAACATATATATACTAAATTGAATTCTTATCATTAATCAGAACCTTAATCTGGAAGATTACGTGATTGGCTGCTTTTTTTTAAAAATTCCATATCTAACGTAGTTGCCATTTTTTTCAAAAATCGGATCGCAGGAGGATCGTGTAAAGTGCGCTGGAAATTAGAAACTAACTGGGGTATTACACGTTATACTGGTCTCCTGCAACCCGGTTTGGCATGCTATATATTGTTAGTTTCATTGCTACTTTATTTCCTCAACGGGGGCGTCGTTAAAACCGTTGAATTCGAGAAGGAGGGGGGTAGTGTCGGGGGATATTAGACAAGTTAACAACAAACGGAAAAAAAGAAAGTTGCATTGCTAAACCGCTCCTACCGACGAGCGACGCCCCTCTTCGCTACAAAGGACTGATGACGTATTAAACATTATCATCCCTGGCCCTGCCAAAGGACACCGTAAAAGATGCCCGGGGACAATTAACTCCCGAACAAAATTCTGCTCTTATTAAAACCAACTTATTATCAGGGTAGACTTCCCCTTTAATGAACAGGGGGTAATCGTCCTTGGGGGTAATTGTCTTTGGGGGTAATGGTCCGAGGGGGTAATTGTCATCGCGGGGTATTTGTCCACGGAAGGTATTGTCCTAGGGGGTAATTTTCCGAGGGGTGGTTGTCCTTAGGGGTAGTTTTCCGGGGGTTATTGTCCAGGGGGTAATTGTCCTAATACGAGAGCAGCAATAAGCGATGTTGACGTGCGAGAATCGTGGGGAGAAAATGTGCAGATGAGAATTGTAAGAGAGTTAAAGTATCGATGGAGATTACAGTAAGAACCAAGAGGCATTCACCGAATCTGATCATGAGACCAAAAGGCTAGACTGCATGTATAGATTTACGACCCAGCATTATTAGATATATTCCAAACAACAACGGCAGTTATTATCTAATAGAATCAAATTCAATTGTTTTTCTTTGTGGCACTATCTTGACGTCTCCACACTGAGGAAGTTAATGTGTCCTCTTGGTCACGTGGCCAGTGGAGTGGGGTTATTAACCTTGATAAGAAAATGTATTCATACTGCTCGCACTGCCAAATCCTGATAACACACTAGTATAATACACATGGTGCGTCCACACTAACTCATACCATGATACTGGAAGTTAAAGTTAATCTGGACTTGAACAACTCATTTCGCTATTCAAACTGTAACTGATTAAAATTAGAATATGTAACAATGTGCTTTGGCATAATACATAGTTAATGGCACATTTCCTTGGCTGAGAACATATACAGGATGGGAGTGTGAATAGGAGTGTGTATAAGAGTGTGAATGTGAGTGTTTATAAGTGTGTCCATGGGGGCGTCAGTGGAAGTGAATACAGGAGTGAGAATAGGAGTGTGTATAGGAGTGAGAATAGGAGTGTGCTTTGTTGATTAATGCTATGCGTTTTCAGTGTAGTGATGTGTGTGCGGGGAGGGGGTCCTGGGGGTGAAATGAGAGAAGTTTGTTAGAAGAACGTGTCTGAGAGTGTGTAATTAGAGCAAAGGGACTGCTTGCTCATCCTTTGACCCACTCTAATGTCACCTCACAAAATATAACTTAATCTCCTTTGCCCCTTTTCTGTCTTTTACCTTTCGTCCGTTAATGCCTTAGTCATGTTGGTCATGAATTTTGTTATATATATTATACTTTGTGCAAATAGCATCTTGTTCTTATCAAAGTTGATTCGTTTTTCATTTGTATGTATTATTGCCAATGTAAATTGTACACAATTCAGCCATTTGGCTGCGAAGTGCAATCATATTAAAACCTTTTCAATCAAGTCCGTAGTCAGTTTAAACCCGTTCATAAATAGTTCTACCTCGTTCCCAATACGTCCAAACAAATTCTTATTAGTTCGCACCTTGTTCTAACTAGTTTGTAACCCGACCACCCCGTTCAGAGACAATTCAACTCGTCCTGATCTCGTTCTTAGTGCTTTCGAACGCGCTCCTATAGTGCGTGTGCAATCCGTCCTGGCCCGAGGGCTATAAAACCCAGCGCGTTCTTGCCATTCCTCATTCCCATTCAACGCTTCAAGCTGTGCATACAGATCAAGACAATTGAGTGTTAATTAGTACGTTGTCACTCCGTCTAATTGCAGACGGGACAACTTTGAACAGGCTCAAAGTTCTAGGGCCCCCTTCCTATCCAAGCCAGTCCGGGCCCGTCCATGAAGTTCTTAAACAGATCGTACACAGTTGATACTACATTCAGTCCGTTCGCACACACTTTGAGCTCGTTTGGCAACATTTTCCAGAACAAAGTGACAACTAGTTTGCTGTGATGGGGGCTTTAAAGTGCGGGTTCAAAGAAAATCACAAATATGGCAAATAGCATATTACTAGAAACTGGTAAGCTAATAGATGGCCATCGTACAAGTTGTAGGTCAACTACAAATCGGATGATTTATAAAAAATACAAAAAACCCACCTCCATAGCATCTGGGATATGCGAGAGATTCGCCAGAAAAATAACGATGTTTTAATGCCGTCACAATATGAACCAATCCTGCCCAAGCAGACGACATCCCATAAAGAATGAACATAATTGCAATGCTATTATTTCTCAAATTATAATGAGTTTAGTGTATATAAATGTGATGGAATTTTACACCATTCAAAAGGGATATGACCCGATTCTGATAACTAAATTTTTTTGTTTGTAAATACACAGGATAGGGGTTAATGAACAATCAAAGAAACCACACTTTCAAATTTAAAACCCCCGGAATGAAAGCATGGACGCATTTGTTCCCTCTTGAAACGCCGAACATACCGCGGTGTATGCAGCTGAAAATACAATGGCGTCTTATTTTGTTTACAAGCGACGGATTCCTTTATTTTTATCGCTGCATTTTTCATCAAAATAATACCATGCGCGGGGTTTAGAGTGAGGCAATAGATTAAACATTTAGTCTGACGGTAGTGAAGTAAGAGAAATAACTGAAGAGAAGACGACGAAACAGGCACTGGAAATGTGTGAGATGTCATGGGACATCGTCTGCTTGTGCAAATCATGTTCAACATGTGACGTCACACATCTCAGCAGCGATCGAAGAGCATTTCAGGTGCTATGTCGGGGCTGTATTTAAGAGTTTTGTAATTCATAATAATCATTACTTCGAATGTTTCCGAGCATGGAATTTTGATAACCTTGTCAAATCAAAGTGTTACCTTTGCAATAATGACAATAAAGTTAGTTTTTAAAATCAATGAACCTGATCTTTAAATCGGACTTTTGACCACGATCCCGTCTTCTGATCAAACATTAAATTACGACCCAGCCAAGTACATGTATCATAGATGCGCTGCTTGTAAGTATCGGCTTGCATGGTGATGTAGATATACAGTAGGCTTGCGGGTGCACCATGTGAGAGAGAGGGAGGATTGAGGAGTTCTGAAAAGAACTCTCGGTATTCTTTCTTGAGGGTGTGTAGTCCTGAAAAGGACTGTTGGTTTAGTCTTGAAAAAAACTGTTGGTTATCTTTCTTAGCTTATAGTTGTAAGGAGAACTATAGCGCTTGGAGAGGATAAGTGGCGGGAGTGGCTCGACGTTTCGAACAGGTTGACTATCCGTCGTCTCTCACATGGTGCACCCGCAAGCCTACTGTATACATATTTTGACGGCGGCTTGGGTGGGTCGGTGATAAGGAAAACGAGTAGAAGGAGCGTTAATTTATTACTACTATCAATACCACCAATACCAGCACCATTACCACCACCGCTACTGCTATATTCTACTACCAATACTCATACTGCTGCTGCTGATACTCCTACCACTACTACTACGATTAAAACATCGGATACATACCTGATGTTGCCAGAAGAGTTTTGAGCAACATCAAGCAACTCAAAAGCCACAAAATTTTCCGTTGCTGCATCATTTTCATCATCCACGAGGTGTTACTCTCTTTCTGTCTAATCTCCCTTTCCCGTTGTCTTTTGAGTGGTCTTTCTCTTGTACACTTATCAATAATTGGTTACTTTGCCGCCCTGTTATCTCAGTTGCATATTCAACCTTATCGTCTCTAAAGATAACATAATTTAATCAGTAACAATAATTAATCCTTGAGTGGGATACCTACAGTATACATTTCCAATATTCATTTTTAGGCTGCATGGGCGGATCCGATATTGACATGGAAGGGGGGCATTACCAACCCCCCAAAAAAAAAAAAAAAAGATGTACAAAGGTCAAGCCAGCCGCTCCATTTCAGAGATGATGGCGAGGGGGTAGACATTTCTCGAAATAATGTTCTTCTCAAATGGGGCCCGACGACCCCCTCAGGAAATTTGAGTGCACTTATGGATTAACATAAATATCAATATTAATAATTATATAGGCCTATTCAATCCCAAATTAATAATTATTCCCTCGTGCCATTGTATTTCAACCTCGACCTGCGGGCTTGGTGAAATATAACATCACGTGGGGAAATTCTGAATTAATCGGTTCATACATTTCGTTATATTATAGAACGACGTAGCATGTAATATTTGCATAATGTTGATAAATGACAATGGTTTTGTTTTTATTTGATAACATTATAAATGTCCCTTGAAATCAGGCCAGCTTAAACCTTGTGATTAATTTTTTATTGCGGAAACTATCATATTCCAATAAATAAATACATATTCTTAAATAATCCCTTTAATTCCGTCATGGACCAAAGTGAACTGCTTTGCCTTATCCTGAATTGTTAAACTAAGTCATTATTGAAAAGTATATGGGAATTTTTTAGGGTCAGTGTGGTACTTAGTCTAACTACCTGTAAATGAAGAGAAAATTTTGTAGAACAGCACCAGCTTCATTCTGGCTTATACTCATTCGAACTCACTCTCCAAATGGCTTATGACTTATCTATTAATGGGATATAGAGTACCGAAGTGCTAACGTCATATTCGCTCGTCGTCCAGGTTAAGGTTACTAGCTCTACAGTGCGTATAGTATACAAAAAAGTGTCCCCAACTTTGGTAGCTCCTGATTAAACAGTCATAACCAATATGACTTTGAATTTGATTTAATGATGAAGAGTAACTGATTTTCTGTCCAATGATAACCTATTCATAATATTTCTGCCACGGATGAATGAGCAACATGGTCTTTGAAAAGTGTTGTCAAAATCGCCTTGTACCAAGTTTGGGCTTAAGGAACGAATGTGGGTCAGGTGACATGCACGTGTTTCTTTGGTCTTAAATCCTTTTAAAAGTTAAATTATGCCTAGTGCTTCAGTGCTTCATTTTTCTGAAATGATGAATTGTATCTATGCTTTCACAGAACATTGTTTCAATCCACAGGATAACCTTTAAATATTTTGAACAGCCTAACAACTTCTTGTCTCATGGTATCTAAGTTCTCGCTGGTCATTTATCAGCTGCGCCATTTCACACGGGTAAGGAGCATAATGTATTTATCTCGAATAGCGAATAAACACTCAAAGGTTACTACACCCAAATGCAAGAAAGCACACATATGATGATAAATATCAAAGAGATTGACAGCAGACTTTCATGAAAAATGATAACATCCACAAAAAACTTGATCCATTTTGTAACACTCAATGAGAAGACTACCTAAACAAGGGATGCGAATGAAGTCAAGATTGTAATCATCATAACGAAGATAATATCAAAGATTTCAATTGTTTTAAGCATTTCCTTGAGTTTGAGTTTTATTAACACCTTTTTTTCTTCAACTGCCTAATAGTCAATGTAATTAAATGAGCAATTGATTTTGGAATGAGATAACACACACATAATTAAGATCAACATTGACCCACATTCATTGCTTCAGCCCAAACTTGGTACGAGAGGATTTTGACAATACTTTTGAAAAGCCTGCTGTTCAGTCATCCTTGGCAGCACAATTATGAAAATATTATCATTAGACAGGGTATTAGTTATCATTTACAATGAAATAGGATTCAAGGTCACATACTTTTAACCTTTTAATTAGAAGCTACCAAAGTTGGGTTCACTTTTGTTAATACGCACTGTACACAACATGGCCTGCGCATGAGGTTCACCGCGAAATCATTCAAGAAGCAGGCAGGAGTAGGGCAAAGTATTAGGCGCTGGTGTGATCACCATGGACTGCATTGTTTAGCACGAAATTGTTCAGAACCAGCAACCTTGCCAACTTGGCCAGTATGACGGCACACTTGGGTACTCTATACGAAACCATGCCCTTTCATCC
>CP137675.1:26830165-26907665 GCA_037976565.1 Mesocentrotus franciscanus
TTCATAATGATATTTCGATATATAGAACCACAGAAAACAATATAGACGTGATCCTGTACTATATTAACTTAATCTTTTTATCAAAGAGCTATCCAACCCTTTTCATAAGTTCATTTGTATAAAAGCGGAAAAAGAGAAACGGATTGACAAATGATATCACGGTTTGAAATATGGGATCACTAAATCTAGGCCAATCTCAAAGTATTGGTGAGTTCGTCAGTTGAATCTGACGTATTCACCGTACTCTCCCGTTTGTTGTGAACAACTATCATACTTGTCCGTTTTGCTGGCACTGCTAAAATGATATCATTGGTAGCATTATTATATGTAGTCTTTAAAAAAAGAAGAAAAAAAAGAAAGAAAAAAAAATAATAACAAAAAAGGAAGAAAGAAAAAACCCTCCTGACTCATATATTTTCAAAATATGACATTTTAGTCATTTTGTGTGCCGGAGCACTATAGGAAGAGTTGTCCGGCACTACGTCAAAGTAATCATTACCGAGTCAGCCATTTAGAAATTCCCATACGCCTGATTACAACTTTCCAATTTTCAAAACTTTTCTATTTTTTCCGATTTCATTCACAATTTCACCAGGCTACTTCTCTGATTTCTTCTTTAGATAGCCTATCTTATGCTTTAATGGTCTCATTCGGGTGAAATAGGTCAGTATATGTGAACCAGGCATAAACACTTCATGTCACTATAGCAACGTGTACATTGTATGACCTAGATCCATTACTAATACCTATTCTCCATGACTTTGATTTCGGAACCTACAAAGATTGTCTCCGAGAGGTCGAATTTGAAGTCCGTTAGGGGCGCCCCGATTCCACGCCATCATGGTCACAGACTTTAGGTAGCATGGTTTCAATAGGACACAAGATGGCATCCTTTTTTGTAGCTATTCCAGCCCCATCTATACACAGAGTTTGGTCAACTTGGTTTCAGTTTCCTTTCATTTATTGGTTCAACCATTTTAAAAAAAATCAACATTCAGAAAATACAAACAATATTCGAAGGACATAATTATACAAAACATGATGGACATACAGAGTAAAAAATGGTTAGGGAACCCGAGAGAAGCTTAAGCTTGTAAGTGGGGTTCCTGTACAATAAACGAGTAAAATTGTATAACAAAAATTGTATAACAAAAACTAGATAATAGGCTAAGACAAACTAAACCATGGCACCCGTCAGCATTCACCGGCTATTACATTACGCACAAGCAGAACAATGGGCTCAGCAGACCAGGGAGGTGGAACTCCCACCTCCCTGAGCAGACTAAGCCCACTTGTTCTGGCTGAGGCAGCGCATCAGTGCGGCCGATGAACACTGACCGGCTCCATGTAGTACAAAATCATGTGGGAAAAAACAGGCATATACACACACATACACACACACACACACCCGCGAGAGGGAGATAGAGGGAGAAAGAAGAGAAGAATGTGGCAGGACAGTAGGAAAGGAATAAGGAGAGATGAAGAATTGTAGAGAAATATTGCACAAATTATTATACAAATTATTTAAGTGAGAGCAGAAAAGTATTGCGACAAAGCGTTTTAAAACGGGAAAGGGTGGTACTACTTTTAGTGCTCTTATCAAGAGCATTCCATTGTTGGATGGCATTAAAGTGAAATGAATGTTGTGCAGTGGTAGTACGCACCTTGGGTTTGTGAAATTGGCGACTCTGACGAGTATTATAGGAATGAACATTGGAATTTAAAGTGAACATATCATTAAATATTTGGGGCAACAGGCCAGAGTTATATTTAAACATGAAAATTAGAGTACCAAATGATACAAGCAGTTTCAAAGGTAAGGTCCTAAGTTTATAAAATAGTGGGCTACTGTGTACATAGCCTATTGACCAAGTTATCAATCTGATTGCCCGTTTTTGAAGAATTTCTAATTTTTTAAGATGACTTGGAAATGTATGACCCCATGTAGTGTTACAATAAATTAGGTGAGGCAATATTATACTGTTATATATAGTAATGAGAATATCCTGTGGTAAAAAATGTCTTAATCTAGATAACACACCACTACCTCTAGATATCTTTGAACAAACATTATCAATATGAGGTTTCCAGGATAAAAACTCATTCAAAATTACTCCAAGAAATTTAACATTTTCAACTTGTTTAATAGTGCTTCCACCAATAATTAATGGGTTTATGTTGTAGGAACCCTCCTGTTCCTTGATCTAAAAATGATATAATTAGTTTTGTCAAGATTTAAAGATAATTTGTTACTGCAAAACCATAAATACAGTTTCTCAATTTCCTTGTTTGCTGATGACATTAATTCATGTATGTTGCTATGTGACATAACGACACTAGTGTCATCAGCAAACAAGGAATAATCAAATAGTGTGGTAGAATGAACAATATCATTTATATAGATAAGAAAAATGAGGGGCCCTAATATACTCCCTTGAGGAATTCCGTAAAACATTGAGCAAGACTGAGATCTGACACCATTAACCACCACATACTGTTTCCTATCATATAAGTAATTCCTAAACCAGTCAAGAGCAAGACCCTTACCCCATAATAACTAAGTTTATTCAACAGTATATGGTGGTCAATGGTGTCGAATGCCTTTGATAAGTCCATAAATATACCAAGACAAAACTCACTTCTATCAATGGCCTGCGATATCTTATTACTTAAATAGAGAACACTCATGTCAGTAGAACAGTTCTTTCTAAAACCAAATTGTTCAGGGATTAATAATTCATTTTTAACTAGATAACTGTACAAACGTTCATGAATTATTTTTTCAAGCAGTTTTGAAAATACAGGTAACAATGCAATGGGTCTATAATTAATAATGTTTGTAGCATTATCCTTTTTATACACAGGTACTATTTTTGCAATTTTCATAGGTACAACACCTTGAGATATAGATTTGTTAAAAATATCACATAGAGGGTCTACAATTAAATGAATAGAATCTTTCACAACTTTTGATGTAATATCATCATGCCCACTGGATTTTGATGGTTTTAACATGTGGGTGAATTTGATAATTTCAAAAGTAGATGTGGGTCTAAGGAAGAGTGAAGTAATACCATGTTTTCCTTGTAGAAATCTACAAAATGAATGTTCAGTATCAGGGATCTTTTTATTAATGTTTTGACCTACCTCAGCAAAATATTGATTAAATTTTTCAGCTTTCTGATAGTCTGTAGTAAGGTTTAAGTTGTCATAGTGCATATGAGAAGGTATAGTGGGTTTCTTTGCTTTACCCAAAAGAGTGTTAATATGATTCCCAGTCTTCTTCATATCACCTTTTACATTTTGGAAAATTTCAGAATAATACTTTCGCTTTGAGCTACGTATCACATTGGTAAGTTTGTTTTTGTAATTGGAATACTTCACTTTGTTCCTTAGACTAGAACATTTTAAATATTTACAGTACAATGTATGTTTTCTTTTAATAGATTTAAGAATACCTTTAGTAATCCATGATTTTTTCCGTCTCTGTTTTGAAGAATGATTTTCTAGTGGGAAACATGTATTATACAATTTTGAAATTGAATTAATAAAAATATAGGAAAGGTTAACATCTACTGTCTCATATACTTCACTCCAATCTTTGTCTTTGATGTTTTCTTTAAATTGAGATATTCTCTCATGATTAATCAACCTTCTTTTTAAAGGAATATCATCTTTTTTTGAAAATTCTTTAGGTATACCAGTTGGTCACATGGTGTATATATTATCTTATCTTGTGTTTGCCGAGCGAAGCTGTATTCGCCTTAATATGCCTAACCCGACCCGGGTTGGCCAAAATCTACTAATCATCGGCACTCATCTATTGTGCAATTTTGAAAAGTAGCTTCTTTCGGTATCAGCGGATTATTGTTAAATACTGGAGAGTCCCAAATGGTACTCAGATGGGGTCGTATACGACACACGCTCTGGCGCCATCTGTTCCTCGATCATTACCTTTATCATGTTCATTCAACATATTCCTAACTGCAACCCTGGATCAAACCTATACATTAACCTAACCCTAAAGCCAAACCTGACCAAAAATGTCAATTGTAGCCCTGACCTTTATCAATAATTTTCAACGAAATACAAAGCCAGGATTAAATGTCGCCGGAGCGAATGTTAGATCACCGCTCTGACGATGTTATTAGCGACTTTTCGCACGGCGACGCAAGTGCTGACTACGGGGTATTTAAATGAGCTGTGACCGTTCTTACTCTGGCTACCGTCGCGATCTAATTTGCAGTTTCGCAACTCTGAATACGCGGGAGTTTCCGCGCTTGGGTGACGTCAGAAAAGTCGTACCGCCATTTGCATGCGAGCCTCGCCGTCACAGTTAACAAGCGCTCTGATTGGTTGATCACGCCACCCCGTACTAGCTCGACTCCCGACGCTAATCCGGCTGAATACCGTCGTTGATTTGGACGCTACGCGGAAAATCTTTGCTGTGAGTGCGACCACCCGCTAAGATTAGAGACTTTTAGATTTGCACGACGAGAACATGGATTGCTACGTTGGACATCCTTTTAAGGCAATGTGACGTCCTTTTAAAGAGAAGGTTGAGTTCTGGGAAGAGGTGAAAAATAATTTTTGAGCGTTTTCATTGTAATATGCAAGTGTGGAAGAACATCAGATAAAAAATGTTCCCTGAAAAGCATGGCTCTTCAAATGCCTTAATATTATAAATATGGCATGTAACATCTTAAAAATCGGGACAGATTTTTATGCCACATGTTCGTGTAGTCCCATAAACTTCTTTCTGTGTACAGTGCTTGTAACTTTACCAAGACTGGGCCAAATTTCTTATCATTTTGATAATTCCAGAACGTTGCATTACACACCAATACTTATATGCTAGATGATCAACCTTTTCTGATTGATTCCACAACGTTTCTTTCACAATGCAATTGCATGACCAGAACTCAACTTTAACTTTAAGGCACACTGCCGGGCACTGCCAGCAGTGGCGGATCCAGGGGGGGGGGCCGGCCCTCCCTAGAAAAAAACAGGTAAAAACACCCTTTTTTGAAAAAAAAAGAAGTTGGGCCCCCTCCCCTGGCGCCCAAGGGGGGGGTGGTGGTGGAAAACAATTACCCTTCCCGTAGGGAAAAATTTTTTTCGGGTGCAAAAAAAAAAAATTGTGCTCACTACCCCTGGCGCCCAAGGGGTGGCGGTGGAAAAAAATTACCCTTCCCGGAGGGAAAACTTTTTCGGGTGCCAAATTTTTTTTTTTGTGCTCACTACCCCCCCGAGCGAAAAATCGACCGGCACGATTTTCAAATTTTCGCACGAAGTGGGCCCCTTTTTAGGCCCCCTCCCTTGCCGCCGGCTGGATCCGCCCCTGACTGCCAGTGCCTTAAAAGGACGTCACATTGCCTTAAAAGGATGTCCACGTAGCAGTCTACGTTCTCGTCGTGCAAATCTAAAATCCCTATTAGCGTCGTAGAAGGCCGCGTCGCCGGTTGCGAAAATTCCCTATTGATATCAGAAATCAATCAAAAAGAGATTCGAAGTATACAAGGAAACAAAATAATTTGTGAGCACACAATGTAGGGATGCCAAAGTGTAAGGTTTAATACACGGTGGTACTTGTATGCTTGAAAAACTCAAAGCCAAGGAATACACCATCTTGTGTCAATCTGGGTGAAAGCTTAATTTTGAAAATCGTTATGGACCACGTTCCCATTAGTCCAGAATCCGGCCATCGTTTCACGAAGCTGCTATAAGTAGAAGTTCCTCGACATCCCTTGAATCACGTGTTAAACTTAACAAAAGGGTTTCTATGAGCTGTCGGCGAACTTGTACTTAATATGACGGTTTCGTGAAACGCTGGCCGATTTAGTTGTAACAATCTTTTCCAAGTTGAACGTGATCTCCCCTACGTGATGCAGGCCAAAGATGGCGTGAAGATCCCCAAATATTTACGTCCGGCTAGGTGTATCGATGCCTCCCGATCAGAGCCATCACATAGTTTGGCCACCCTGGTTTAACTGGGTCACAACATGGCGTTTATTCTTTTGTTTTGTGCTTGGCCCATAAAGCAGTAGTCGCCATATTGTGTCCAACTCGAACCGGGTTGGCCAAACTCTCCTAATCAATGGCACTGCTCCGCATTAGTGGATCACGTCATCTTCGGCTTAAATGTGATAGCTATGGACCCCCCTCTATTTTGTTTATTAGTTTCTGATGAAGAAATAGATCTGCTCCGTATACAATGACATTAGTTTTGCAATAATGATATGAACGGAATAATTTCTTTAGAGAGAAGGAAAACAAAACAAATCATTTTTGTTGTTGTTGAATAGACAACAAATGGGCTAATATGAGATTTGTTCCAAAGCTACCTCATACAGTTGCCAGTTTCCCCGTGATCGCTTCCAACTACAGTATACAGATTCATGATTTTATTATTTTTATCGGATTTTCCTGAAACATACATCTATATTTTCTCTCATTTTCCTCTGATTTCATGACAACCAACGGAGCTTCCGTTGTTTTAATATAATGTTACTTATCGGAGTATACTGCATCAGAATTTGAGTCAAAACGTTTATTTCTAATACTTAGTTCCTTAAACCGGATAAAAAATAACTCTATCCAAGCTCCTGTTAACACAAAAAAGCAAAGTCGCCAAGAAAACAAAATCAAGACACAACAGCATCAGCGGGAAAAGTTAAAATTTTAATCATATTTCAACAATCTTCTGTCATTGTCGATTGTAAAGAATAGATGAAAAACTATCGAATCTCATCACTTTTACTAACAAAAAATAAAAATTAAAATCATATTGGGTAGCCAAGTTGTCTGTTTTATAATATATTTCGACGTCATATATGAATTTTGATTAAAATGTACATCGCATAAAAAATGTTTCTTACAAGTTACAAGGTGACCGAATAATTATGCTTACATTATTACCATTACACCGGTCAACGGATTCAATTACTTTGACCTTCCACTTAACAGCTAGCTGAAGAGTGACATGTAGATAAAATGCCTTGTTCAAAGACACAACTATTCTGCCGAGGCTCGAACACACAACCTTGCATTCCCGGTCAAGTGGTAAAGCCACCTCTACGATCCCTTTTTTCCAATTCAACTATTCCACACTGAATCATTGAACATTAACATTATTATGCTTACCCATATTAAATATTAAACATGCAAGACTAAATATCGCTCTCGATTATTCAATTCTTGCGAAAAAGAGAAAGAAAAGAAAGACCGAAAAGAAAGAAAGAAAAGAAGAATCATGCTCTGATTTGAGACTCAAGCCAAATAACGAAAATACACTCAAAGAATAGATCGGACCTGACTCAACACCTGATCTAGTTTAAAAATCTGTATTCGTATCCGTTTCTTGGTTTTGCTCGGGTACGTGGAAATTATAGGTAAGTCAGGCCTACTTTCATTAGTTGGTTCATCAGATATTTAAACCATTGCCTACGGTACCCAGGGGACTCCTGCATTAAACCTGAATGAACGGGTTCAAAAAGGTCAATCTTGTTGATCTTTGGCTATTGTCATATAATTATGATAAAGGAAACTGATAGAAATACGGTGGAGGTTTATAATATTATCGATATCTTGGACTGTTTGTACAATTCCATTTAGATTTGTTCGTTCTCATCTAGGAGACGGGCAGACTTTTCCTTGTACCGTCCCGGTGCGGCAGAGATCTTGCTGACTTTCCGTAGGACCACAGCCATCATGGCGGCCAATGCCATGACAACGGTTGCCATAGCAGCCATGGCAACAATCCACGGGTTGAAAGCGTTGGTAACCTCTTGTTGCGTTGAGGCACCTGCGGGAGATATACACCAACATGGGATGGAAGAAAAAGGAAAGTATAAGAAGAAGGAGAAGATAAAGAAGAAGAAAAATAAAAGAAAGAAAGAGGAGTAGGAGGAGTAGTAGGAGGAGGAGGAAAACATTATTGGTCTTTGGTATGGAAACAGAAGGCCGTTGCTTTAAGCAAATTTATGCAATTTGTTCTTTTTGACGATCAATGACAATCAAAATCTAGTACGAGAAATGCTGTTTAGTGATATATTTTATTCCGATAATTATCCCGATTAAAGTCTTCACGATTGCTTTAAGGTGCAGGTAAGCTCTCTGAATTAGCATTACTCCGAATATTGGTGGCGCAACACTGAAACACTTCAATAAATAAGACCACGTCATGTGAGCCATCACACAAACAAGCGCAAAGAACAAATACCACAAGAACTCCACCAAAACGGTAATGATTGCAAGAATATATTTCGTACCGATGGTTATCTGGGTTATTGTATGTAAAAACTCTTAATACATATTATTATTATTGCTATACATTTAGGTCTATTTATATTTCAGATCTCTTTTGTCCACAACACACAAGACAGCCTGTCACTTTTAACCGTTGTAGTTTACTTATTTTTGCTTTATGTACATGTATATATATTTATGAGAGGAATGAGAGGAAAGTACATATCCAATGGATAATGGAATGGCAATCGTATTGAATTGAATTATTACCGTTCTCACTGGCGTCCATGCGTAAGACACTATCCTGCCTCTGTGCAGAGCGGACGACGCGGAGAGGTCCTCGCGTGAATCGCTTGGTCTTGAGTTCGCTGCTGACGTCACGCCTCTTTCGTGTGCTAGATGCACACTCCGCGTTGCAGACTGAATCGTCGTTCGTGGCATCGCATACCATGAGGTTACAGTGGATGTAGACCTAAGAGTATGGAAAGAACAGTAGTCATATATGTCTTTCAATGTAGGGGAGAGGACAGGGAGGGAACGGTTGAGTTTTTCCGTTCCGGAATTCAGACAAGAAAAACAAATAGACAGAATAGTGATGAAGGAGCAGGTTGAGTCCTGGGAAGAAGGAAGAATGACATGCGATCTTTCTCCTTCTTTGGCTGCCAGTCTGGAAGGATATACGTTATGATTAATATGACTCTTGAAAATGTTCCTGAAATGCCCTATTCCTTATTGAATAACTCTCATTAATTTTCCATTATTATACTTAATATAATTTTTCTATTTGTTATCAAATCTTATGACCATTATGATTGTATTTAATTATTATTGTTATTATTATTATTATTATTATTAATATCATCATGGTCATTATGATTACTATTGTTTTTTCTTCATTTTTGTTATTACAACTAATATCATTATATCATTGTTATTATTATTATTATTATTATTATTATTATTATAGTTATTAGTATCATTATTATTATTATCATAATTATATAATTTTCGCCATGAAAATAATAATCATAATAATGTAAGGCTCTAATTATGCGCTTAACAAATTGAAAAATAAAATCTTATATAACATTTGAAAAAGCTACAGTAACTTTATTACATCAGTTAAGAAAGTATGGCAATACATAAGGATTCTAAATACCATACTAAATTGGAAACAATAAACAAAATTAAGATTAAAGGAGAAAGTACATGTATAACATGAAAAACTGTCATCACCATTACTATTATGTAATTGATTTATAATCGTTGTTGATTTCATAAATGTTGAAGGAAGAGGTTAGACAATTTTGAAAATAAAAAACTTACCAAATCGGTATCATCTCCGACGAACCTGAGAGTTTTCAACATAACTCCTATGCTTGTATCGTCGTCCATGTCTTTGAATTCAGCATTGTCGTCAACTGGACAACTAGAGGATAAAATCGATTGCAATATCTGGGAATTACGTGTATCAAGTACCTTCCCAAATAGAGGAAAACCACACAAAGCACCGATCAAGTTCTTTGACTCCGCAATCTTTCAAAATTCAGTTATGAATGTATAAAATTTAAATTATTATTGTGCGAACCTACATCTAACAAGCATTGCTTCCAAGTAGGCTCGTTTTTCGCCAAAAACGATGTCAAAGATATTTCAATGCTAATTTTTCATTATATCATTATGTTTATTATTGTGATTATCTTGTCATTGTTTATATTATATGGAAATGAAATAAATTTGCTCTGCATGGAGCGACTACTACTACTATTACTACTAGAGTACCAAAGTAAGATAGAAATTCACCAGCTCTTCTTTTTAAAGAAACAACTTCGTATGCTAAAGAAATTTACCTACGAGACACCGATTCTGGGGCCAACTCTAATGCTTTAGATTTCTTCTCAAATGTATAGTATCAGACATTTTTATACATGTTTTATATGTTTATGGTTTGTATAAATCATGAGGATCTGTACATTTTAACTCTTTGCCCGCCACGTACACAATCCCCCCTGTGCCACATTGTTTTTAGGGTGCCACCTTAGGAGGGGTTCTGCATGGACTATGCTTATTCAACTCGCAATAACTTTTGATTGGTGTACTGTAATGAAAAACAATGTCTGCGAAAGCGGTGCAATGAAGTGTGATGTGTATACAATGCGAAGCACGCGTTACTATTGTGTGTGTGTGCGTACAATAGAATTAAATGCGTTCCGTGTGTATTGTGAATGAAATGTGACATGAAATGTGACTTGAGTCGAAGTTGGCAGCCCGCTGTATGTTCCGCTAGCCGAACGTAGCGGGCAAAGAGTTAAAGCTAATTAATAGAAGGCTCATTACACATGTTTTCCACCTCATCTTTCTTGATATATTCCTCTTACCTACCCTTCCCTTTCTTTCATTCTATCCTCACCTTATGTTGATTCTTGCTCCTTGCTCCTATTTCTCACTCATCCCTTCTTCCTGTCCATACTCATTGAATTTTTATGTAGAGTTTTAATATGATTTTTAAAAACATATTCTGTTATAGTTCTAAGACTATTGTACTTTTAACTTGTAAATACATGTACTTTTCAGTTGTATTCCAATGGCAATTCAGTTGTAAGACTGCGAAGATGGATTAAAAAAAATGAAAACCTACTATCTATCTATCTATCTATCTATATTTTGGGAGGGGGGCTGTTCTATGCACAAAATATTATTCTCGGATAGGGTTTTTGATGGTATATTTTAGCTGACTACCAATACAGTATGTGTATGTTTGTAAGCAAGCAACCAGGGGACCGACGGTTTTCAGCCCTCTCTGAGGGAATTGTTAATGATGATAACTGCCTTACCAAAGGACACTATGGCAGGTGACTAGCGAATCCAATTGGATTCGAACCCTAGTCCTAATTGTTACGAAACCATTGCTCTGCCACTGAGGCTTCTCGCCTCCTCCTCAGTCCATTCTATTCACCTTTTAGAGCGTGATCACATTGCAGTCAAGGTAAGTTTGTTTTGTATGAAACCAGGCATGTATTGACGATAAATACAACAAGCTGATTGGTCCTAAGTTTTTGTTTATCGAGCGATAAAAAGTGTTTATCGCCGAGAAACAGTGTTTATCGAGAGAAACTGTGTTTATCAGTCGAGAAACATAGTTTATATCGATAAACAGTGTTTATATCGATAAACAGTGTTTATCAGTCGAGAAACATAGTTTATATCGATAAACAGTGTTTATCTGATTTATTGGGCAAATGGCGCGCACTCGTACTCCAGATCAGAGCCGTATGAACTTCTCCGCACGTGCGTGCCGACACCGTATAGCGCGCCATTTGCCCAAATAAATCAGATAAACACTGTTTTTCGACGATGAACAGTGTTTATCTGAATTATTGGGCAAATGGCGCACCATAGACGGGTAAATTTCGGGGGTCGCGCGATCTGTGTGGAAAACGTGTAAGGGAGGACGACACAGATGATCGGAGAAAAAAGAAAGATTGCATGGGTTCTATATCCCACCCTGACAGACAGAGAGAGAGAGAGATTTTTCAAACCTCCCAGGCGTTCGACGATACAAAAATTCTATCCGTTTTGGAGGAGGGTGAGGGACTGCACATAAACCTAGGTGTGGGTGTTGGAGTGGGTTCCCCCTCCCGCATTTAGTGAAAATTATGGGTTTCCGAAACTTCGTCCTAGGAGTGTTCTATTTCGCATTTGTATGGATGCGCAGTATTTCCTCTTGCCCACTTTCGTTCACTCATCCACTTCTCTGTCTAATTCGCTCCTTTTTATTATTTGTTCATTCCTGTTCTCTCTTCCTCCCCTCCTCCTGTTCCTTTCTCTCCCCTTTTTGATTTTCTTTTCTTCAGCTCACTGACCATATTCTGTTTTGAGCTCTCTCGTGTTATTTTAGCTCGCTTTGCTACAGCCCGCTTTTAATGAACTACTGGCATTACGCCTACTTTCCGGCAGCCAACCCTGTATTCATTTAGCTTCCGCTTATATTGTCTGATGTCGACTTCCGTTTATTCTTGCGATTTACTCTGATGAATGCAAGACGAAAGACCTTATCTGTATTTGTTGTTACTCTTTAATTCTATAGTACCAATATTTTTTTTCTTCTGTTACTCTTATTTTTGCTTTTCGGTCGCTATCAGGCAGAGGATGGGGATGGGTGGATCTTCCTGCGGATCATCGCATATATCCATGAATGCAGCGTGAGTGATTTAGCTTTAATTTTCAGTTATTCTTTATGTCCTCAATTTGCTAGTTTTATCAGTTCGGCCAATAGCCTCGAAATTGATTTAAACGGCCAATATGCCACACAATTTCCACACACTATACACATGGAATTTGGCAAACTACTGCTCTGCATTGACAATAATTTTCATTAATTCAAATGTTCTTAGTTATTGAGGAAGGAATACGCAGATGCGTTTCAAGGGGGTGTGTAAAACACATGAGGAATCCAAGGATCATCTGTGATTGAAAGTTTCCGTGAGAAAACAAAGATTTGGTTTTGAGCAGGCCTACAAAGCAAATGGGAGAGGGACCTAGAAAGATACGTCACGGTGTTGCCAGCTTGTGTTTGATCAACTGAATCTTTAAACATTTAAATTTGTTCTTGTTTTTAATCTGATTTTGCTATAAGACCTTCACGGATCTGTTTCTTTACTTTGTTCCTCTTGTTATTGTAGCAAACCCAATATCAAGGTCGACTCCCCCTTTTAAGGTAGTGTATCCCTTTTGCAGCCAACATCAAATTCCGGAGAACTTTGTGAAATTTAAACGTTAGCAATGTCCTAGTATTCAAATTACGCAAGGAAATCCGTTTACTTTCTAGACTTCACTGTTAGACACTATTGAGTGACTGACTGACTTCCATTTTGTCTTTAGTAATAACATACATAAAATGCGCTGTAAAGGGTACATGAGCATTTGTCTACATTAATAACCCACTTCTTGTAATGGCCAAAATTAAACTGATTGAATCTTTGCGCAGCACAAAATGTTCGACCATTCGGTACAAGGATCTGAAAATCAGACTAATTAAACGACCGCGATCGCTAAATTCGATTCGACAACTAACGAATGTTATATTCCCACAAAAAGACATTTTCAAGCCCTTTTGTTTTGAGGGAAGTTCTAAATTAGTATTATCTTTCAAATGCCGTTGGTATTTAACCTTTTCACTTTTTGGCCTGCAAATGGGACATAGTACCAATAGAAAAATAATCCTTACCCGCTTTGGATGAATTCGGAGTTAGTGGGAGAATTGTAATTCGTATCCGGTGTGGCTCTGCAGGACCGGATCGAAAGGTCGAGTGAGCCTCCTAGAGAGAGCACGGATGCAGCGAAGTACAGTTCTTCGTTGAGACCTATGTCGACTGGATAGGAGGATACGACTGTCTCGTAGGAGTTACTCGTGTAGATATCGAAGGAGAAGGTGTAGGCGCCCTCATCGATCAGATCCTTGTTGATGGTGTAGTCAGTGAGTCTGTAGCTGATCGATCCGACGCGCTGGCTTCTGTTGTACGAGCATGAAAGTGGAATATCGACGGCGTAATGGCGACTAATGAGGTTTTCATCATCATAGCGGCTGATGACGCGATTGGTGTACGTCTCAGTGTTGTCACTTTCCTAGAAGAAGAAGAAGAAGAAGAAGAAGAAAAAGAAGAAGTACGGAGATTTTAAAAATGTTAGATTAAAAGAAAAGTAGGCTGACACCCCAGTAGACCGACAGCCCACCAGATGCAGCTTGTGAGATCGACATTTCGAGTTTCGAGTGCTGAAACCTAAACAAAAATTTATAGTCAAGAAAAAAATATGCAGGATAGTCGGGGAAATGTGAGTTCTCGAAAAAAAATCATGTCAGCTCGTCAGGCAATTTAATTACACTAGAAAAATATGTATAAGGTGAGCTTTGATTTTTTCCTTCTCTAATGTGTTTCTTGTTCCTTTTGTTCCTATATTTTTTCCGTTGAAAACAGGCCTATTCGAATACATTAAGAAATCAATATCGCGTGACGAACTTATTAAACTTAAAGGATAGTTGAGTTTTGGTATAGAGGGCGCTACACAAAATAATATTTTTGTGAGATAATGAAAAACTGAGTGTCAAATTTGAAAAAGCATACAATTGAAATGATAAAATCATCTTTGATCAAAATCAGTTCAGAGACGGCTGAAATATCCATACTTATATCCATTTTTAATATTTGTCGGACCCCACAAATATTCTATAATTATGAACCAGCCGTTGAAAAAACGAGATAGCGCCTCATACGTTTTATCCTAGGCAATGCCAATGTTGGCTTTTTGTTGGCTTTTTCTTGTTGGTTAGAATACGCACATCCAGCCGGCCCGCGTATTGTTGAAATTAAATTAAAATAAATTAACGGTATTTTTTTGAAAGTGGAGCTTAATTGGTATGATTGGATTTAATCTAAATTTCACACATTTTGGGGTCTAAAATTACCTTCATAGCAATTTTAGGTCCTAAAAGGGCACTAGAAATGTCATAAGTAAGAATGAGAGCAATAACCATGCACTTTGAAGGCGTAAGCGGTCTTAAACAAGAACTCAACTGTCCCTTTAACTAAACTTTTCAAAGCTTTGCAATTCAGAGATTGTTAGGAGTTGCTCATCGGGGATCTTACTTGTTGTGTTGTGTCTAAATATGCAACTTTAGATTTATGCTAAAGCATTTTCCCCATTTCTTCTGCAACCTAACCCCATGGAAGTCCTCCAAAATTACTTGTACTTATTTCGACTTCACAACGATGCAAGGGATGATGCATGTTACTATACCTACGAGCACTGGCCAATAACATCATCACAGGTTTGTCCACATTATCACTTCACAACCCTTCAAAATCTAATAACTATTGCAAGTGTTCTGGCACCGCCTAGCGGGAAAGATTTTGAGGTGATATTCTGATAATAAAGAAACGCTTAGTATCTAGATTTGGTAATCAGTTGTGCACAAGATTGTTGGGTGGATAATGACCACCTCACGAAGAAAATTCATACAAAATCCAACTCTACACTGAGATTTACTTCTAGCCATTTTATAGTATCATTATAATTTTAGGGACTGTTTCTTATAAATTTCACGGCGGTCTAATGCTATAGTAACCAAGCAGACCATAACAAACATATTTTAAGGGAGGGTGATAGTTCCAGATGCTGTACTTCTTCACTCCTGAAGAATGTTTGTCTCCTACATCTTGAGATGCATTTTTATTCAAAGAAAGTGGCCTAAATAAATAAATGAATAGGGAAATGAATAGATAACTAAAGGAATAAATACATCAATTTATGAATGAATAAATAAACAAATAAATACAAAAATACGAATAAAACAAGCAACCATAAACAACAAACAAACGATCCAACAAAATATTACCGTCATGGTCGTTCCGCATGCGTTAAGGTTGGTGGTGAGTTTGATAATATCGTCATTCTCCTCGTTCGTTGTGTCTACTCCCAAGCACTGGGAGTCACTGGCGTTGTGCGCGTTCTCGAATCCGACGTTTGAACCTTCCATCCCCCCCGTCAGGAGACGTGTTGGGATCTCAACAATCATCTGGGTGTCATCGCATGTCAGGAATATTCCGTCAGTGTCTGTTGACAAAAATGTTATGTATATAATATATATAGTAGAATGAGAATAGATAGATAAGTAAATAGATAAATGAATGAATGAATAAATAAATTAATTAATTAGCAAATGAATCAATAGTTCATACAGGAAGAATAAATGAATAAATTAATTAATAAATCATTAAATAAATAAATACATAAATAGATAATTCAGGCTTAAATAAACAATGTTAACAAATAGTAATTGGGTCTTATTTACTCTGACTAGCCACATCAATATTAATTCTGCTCTTACCCGCGGCCCCCTGCAATAAATTCCTCGGCAATTGCCAGGTACCAAGCTACGCCTGGATGATGAGTGACAAATGTGGCTTAATATATTGACAAAATACATTAGTGCCGTGCTGGGATTAGAACCATTAATCCTTAGAATGAGAATCAAGTACATAAACCACTATACCACGACACTTAAACATAAGTGAATGAAGATATTGCGATATAATAAGGAACAAGAAAAGATGAATTTGTGATAGCAAACTGTTTATTACTTTTATGTGTTCAGCAAGAGGTTATTTCAAAACATTATCATTTTATGAAGAGCAGTGGCAAGGCCTGTAGTTGGAGCATCTGTTTATGCAAAATTAACAAAATAAATGTTTGAAAGTCTCTCTCTATATAAAAAGACATTCAAACAATGATATATATACATCGATATATAAATATACATTGATAATAATATCAATGTAAGGATATAACATATATAACAGCTTATGTTTACGTTATACACTTACCTGTAGTAGGGTCTGCAGGTAGAGCAGCTGTTTCTACAAAAAAAACAAAAAAGATGTTTGATTGTTTTTTTAAGGAAAGTATGGGGCCATATAAATTATGTGAACATTCAAAGTCATCGCCATCATCATCATCATTACCAGTGTTTGGGCGTCTAATTTATTGTCAGTTTGGAACAATTCACACATATAACAGCTTATGTTTACGGTGTATACTTACCTGTAGTAGGGTCTGCAGGTAGAGCAGCCGTTTCTACAAAATGAACAAAAAAGATGTTTGATTGTTTTTTAAGAAAATTATGGGGCCATATAAATTATGTGAACATTCAAAGTCATCGCCATCATCATCATTATTACCAGTGTTTGGGCGTCTAATTAATTGTCAGTTTGAACAAAATGAACAAAAAGCATGCTTGAATGTCTTTCAAGAAAACATTGGGCCATATTAATGATGTGAATATTCAACAATTTCATCATCATCATCAACATCATCATCGCGATAATGTCAGCTTTAGATCAAGAATACCGTAGTAAAAATATTTCATGACAAGCATTGCTCTCCAGTGCCCTCATATTTTACTTCTTACGATAAAAGTTAATTTCATTTTCATTACTCGTTGCTTTCTTCTCAAATTTCCATCGACCTCCGCAGGACTAATTTTTTAATTATATAACATATATGTTTGTTATATTCAATCATTTATTTTATTACAATTATTACTTAAAGTATGATATGACGTAGAGGAGAGGAGGTTTCATTGCAAGGTCGCAGCGATCCTAGTATTTGTACCCGGTGCGAACGTACAAACTTTTTTGTGTTGAGTGTCTTTAATCCCAACTCTGCATAATTCTCGGCAGTTTTGTTGATTTGAATAAAATATATTTCGCTTTGGAGATTGCGAACCCATCTTTTTACCCCTTTTATCATACTTTCTCATAGAAATATACGAGATAAAGTAGGGAAGTTAAGATTTAAGAAGGAGACATCCTAGCTGCCTGTAGATGAGGTTTTAGTTGTCCGAATATTATTACTCTTCATACGACATTGTGGTACATAATTTCTACTCGGGGGAACTGCTTGAGGTATGAAAGCAACAAACGATTCATGCGGGGGTGTATGAATGATAACGATTTTTTTAAATTACATGTAGAAGTAGGTACATCAGTATCTACTTCTAAAACTGAAACATGATATATAAATGTATACACGCCGAATTAACGAAGATAACATTTTATAACAGAATGCAGTGTTATCATGATAAGAATTTGAATATTTGAATCTGGGTATAAGAGTTTGGAAATTATAAACTATAATGACTTAGTAATAGAAATTGGGGCCTAAACTATTTTTTTCCTGGAAATCCAGGATTAGAACTTGTAATTCAAATAACAAGCAATATCTACCTGAAACCTAGATGCGTTAGACACATTTTCATATGGAGGTAAGCGCGTGTATCTAGATAATTAAGGGACATTATTTCTACTTACCGACGGCTGTTGCACCACATACTAGGCCAGTCACTTTGTAAGGGGAAAAAAGTATTTGAGCATTGCTAATTTATTCATATACTTTCAAGGGATTAAAATAATTCCAACAAATACAAACTGATCTTCTTTTATTTGTAAAAAAAATGCCCACACAAAAGTTGATGGTACATTGTATCTTCCAGGGTTTAACGTACACTGACAAAACAATATTTTGTTAATATTGGTCTACCCAAACATGACTACGTTTAATTTTTTCATCGGGTTTTAGGTTCACTTAATTTGTTATAGAATGGGAAAGATAAGATTAAAAGGAATGTGATGTTTTTGAATTATGATAAGGGAGGACTTAAAAATGATAGACTTCCATTTATTTTTTATACACAAAGAATTATGTGGATAAAAAGACTCATACTAGGAGATTCAAAGATGGGATGGAAACGATTTTTTTAAAATATAAGACTCGTGAGGTAGGAGGTCTACTGATATTTTTTTAGTAATGTTTCATTTAATTCATTGGATATCAAAAATATAAACTGGGAGGGAATTTACATTTGTATAAAAGTTTTAAATGTAGGGATGGAGCAGTTAATTAATCACATTATACTTGTGATCAAATATATGATTTTCGTTTAATAGAACTAAAAATAAACCCCAAGTCCTCAAGAAAATTGAACAAAGAATGCTGGCAAATGAACGAGAGGAAAGAAAATTAGCTGAAGACCGAGGTACATTAATACACCACCCTGGGAAATGGGAAAACTTTTATACATCGGGACGGCGACGCGAATACATCTATTTTCGGTTGAAAAAAATATCACAAAACAACGGCTGCGATGCACTATGCATGCATCATTCGGTACACGTGACTTTTTGTTTTGTATGTCAGTGTGTACGTGTTTGTTTGTGTGTATGTATGTATGTGTAAGCTTAGGTGTGTGGATGAGGGTGTTGGGAGTATGTTTAACGGGGGGGGGAGATTAGACAATTTTGTTCCTCTCAAGAACACTATTCTTTTATCATTATATATGAAAATGTTTTCTAAACAGTTCATGAAAATATACTTTTGTTTTCCTTTTGTAATTGCAATTTATGTTTAAGCTAAGATATCAATGTACAGTGCACCCAGTTTTGTTGTGAAGAATATGTACATTTTGAAAAATATGAATGAATTGTACAATATGTGTTCGATTTGAGAGAAAATAATTAAAAAATATCATTACCCAAAAAAAAAAAAAAAAAAATCGCATGTTGTATACTTATGGGTCTACATTTAGGCAGGAAAAAAGAGAGAAAGAAGAAAAAGGAACTCATTAGTAAGTTCAAGAAAAATTGTGTCTTCTGTTCGTGTAATGAAAGTGGCGTTCATAATGTACATCAGTTTTAAAGGTTATATACAATATTAAAATAACTATTCCACATTAAACTATAATGATTATATGTTTATCAGAAGCGGTTCTAGAGGGGCTTAAAAAGTTTTGTCCTTCACAGTTTTTTAATTTTTATTCATTTTTAATTTTTTGGGAGCCCCTTCCCCAATATAATCATCAAGTCCCCAAATGATTTTTCACGAGGTACACAGAAAACTGGAAGCAAACAACCCAAAGCTCCCAAAAGCTTCCATAAGCCCCCAGTCCACCGCAAGGACACCAAATTATTCTTCCAGAAATCCTCTTGCTGTTATCAAACTAAAGATTCATACAGGTATTATGTACGTGTATCACTCACCCAAAATGACGCATGACATCTGCAAGTATTTATGACACACCATTTTTGAGCCGACTGTAGATTCTCTCCAATAGATATATTTAATGCTCGCTCGGGAACAAATTATTCCTTCCAAATACTCTTACACATTCAATGTTTGCATATTTTGTACCGGTGACTGTAATCGCAAGACTCTTTCGCAATATATCTGACCTAATATCATTGGATGGTTGTAGAGAGGGACTCCGTGATTGGTTGGACTAGTACGTGATGACATAGCAGATCTGTTGGCATTTGAATCTCTAAGGATAAATAAGACAATTGACAATGTTAATGTGATTTTTAAAAGTGCGATATTATCAGAAGGAAAATAAACACACACACACGCACCCGCACTAACACATATTGATAAAGAGAAACACTCAAAAGAGAGAAAGAGACATATAGGAGAGAGAGAGAGAGAGAGAGAAAGAGAGCCTGAGAGCGAGAGGGGAAGTGAAAGAGTGAGGGGTTATTGAATTGAAGGTATTGATTTTTATAATGTAGCCGCAATTCATCATGATATACACCAAGAATTGTTATTTCAATAGTTCTTTATCATTATTAATTTTATATATATGTATATACAGGTAACAATTAAATTATTCGTACCCCTTATAACTTTGATGTTTTTGTATAACTGAAGAATCAAAGGTGGAATTGTTGAATAAGGGCTTTTGTCTAATACTTGTAGATGTAAGATTTAATATGTGACATTCTCAAGAAACTTCAACGGGGACAAATCAATTTCTCACATACTTAAAAAGGTACAGAATTTGGCAAGGGTACGAATAATTTAGTTTTAACTGTATATATATATATATATGAGCAAATTTAGTGAAACTGCAATTTCTGACAGTGCTCAACTGTAGGAGCAAATGTAGATATAGAGGTTGGAAAGGTTCAACTTTATTAGTAAAGTTAAACCTTTCACCCCTCTCTCTCTATATATATTATAATGAATGTGTGCAACTTTTCCACGCTTCCGGCCTTCTTGAGAGTCATCTTATATTTATATGACTTATATCATCATTTGTTATACACTGTTATTATTATTTTTAATCCTTGTTCATGATAATCTCGTGTTGCGATTTATATTGACATTTTGATACCATTCCTCATTTATTGAAGATCCTCTTACGCTCGTTTGATGACATCAGCCATGCTCTTTTATTTTTTGGTGGTCGTTTTTATCATCATAATACAAACAAAATTGAAATATAATACGCGTTGCGCTTCAAAGATATAATTATAAAGATGATTGCCCACTTCAACCATTCCAATCGCATGAACATGGTTATAATGTTTCAGAGTTCCTCCTTTCTCCATGCACTCGCTTATTTACATAAAACATTTTATTTATTTTGTTATCGCCTTTTTAATCGTATATACAATAATCTTCAAATATATATTGTTTTCCTTTTAGGGAAATATAACTTGGGAAACTTGGCAAAATGAAAATTATCAAGTATTATAAGATGATGAAGCGGATCCTAATCAAATGATTGGTTGAGAGCGTACACGTGACCAGGGAGATGGTTTTCAGATTCCATGTGCAGCAGGTAATTATTCGCTGACTCCAGAAATACTGTTGATGCACTGCAAAAACCAGGGTGTTAAATTTCTAACACCAGTATGGTATTGAATTTTTTTGACACCATTGGTGTTATTTTTAACACCGGTCAGATTTAAGCATGCATTAATAATTACTGGGTGTTAAGTAACATGGTGTTGTTTTATGCTTGGTGTTGAAAGTATCATCACGTGATTTCGTTTAAGGCGGTTGATTGGTCGAATAAGTTTTCACAAAGTGTACGCGCGCTTAATGATTACTTTACACGTGTTCACAGAAAAATACATTTATCATGATTTGTTAAGCAAATTATGACAATGCACATCAATTTTGTGATTTGTATTTTCCTTTGGCAATTATTGACCAATAGATTATATGTCCGATCTTGTTACAATTACATTAACGTTTTAGCAATAGATATATTGATTATATGATTACTAACCAAGAAACAACATGCATGATTATTATATATATATGTGTACCAGCCTGTACCACATACATGTTAATCTTGAATTTACTTCAAATGATCTATGTGATGGAGTTAATGCAATGGAGATTAGAATATACCTATTGGTGGACAGTTGCCAACATCGATTATGAATTATCAGTTTACCACTGGTTCCTCTACCCTGGTCGATAATGGTCGATAATAGGGAAAATGGAATGTGGGACCATTAGACATACATAGAAAAATCTCTAATGGATCAACAAGAATATAAACACCAAAAGTGGAATTGAATTTGTTATGATTCCAGATATTGGTGTTAATCTACACCAGTAGGAGTTGTCAAATATTAACACCAAAAGTGGAATTGAAATTATCTAATTCCAGAAAATGGTGTTAAGTAACACCAGAGGAGTTGCACGATATAGATACCAAGAAAGTGTTAAATTTAACACCCTTGGTGTTAAATTTAACACTCTGGTTTTTGCAGTGTGGGTGTCTCGCACACAGCAGTGTGAGGGGAATGTAAGATGATGACTTTTTCCATATGGGGCGAGCAGTGAAAACATGCAGAGCATTATACAAGGCCTGGTGGTCATAAAACTGAAGGCTAATCCTGTTGACTGACATCACCTGTCATTAGGTAAATACCCGAAAGTTTTCGAATTCGGCAGGATTCAGTCAATATCTTGTAATTCTGGTGATTCCAAAATAATTACATGAGATTCCAATTCTAATAAACCTTTCCCATTTGCTTCTACTACATTTTCTCTCACAACGCAATCGCTTTGCTAGAACCCAAATTCATCTTTCAAATGGGTTCATGAAGATAAACCAGTATCAAACTTTTTATTTGACTCCCAAACAAACGAATAACACAAACTATAATTCTAGAGAGTGGGGAGGGGGGGGGTGTACTTTCGATATGTAAAGTGTAGTGGTAATAGATAAACAAGATGAAGCAAGAAATCTACTCTTGAGATTAATTTGATTATCGGACCATCAATTCTGTGTCGGATCACAACACAGACGATTTTTATTTATGATCACATCGACTGCTTGACGAAAAAGGTAATTCTCGAGTTTGTTCATTCGGATGGAATAACTCTTCCACTCGTATGAAAGTTCATAACATTTATCCGACTTTCGTCTCAATTGACTAAGATGTATAACGACCAATGTTAACAATTGTAGTATTGTTAGGCCTACGGTGCATCTGTAAACTTTGCAAATTAAGGCAGAAGAGGTTTATATAAAACAATAAAGAAAAACAAATAAAACGAGTAAAGAGATAGAGGTTATGATTGTAAAAAAAATGAAAGAAGAGTTTAGCTACTATTAAAAGTAATACTGTGATTGTGTATAGCGCTCATATAGTTACCCCGAAAAAAATAAGAAGAAATAGAAGAGAGAGAGAAAGAGAGAGAGAGAGAGAGAGAAGAGGGATAGAGAGAAAGAAAGGTTCATTAAAAAAAATCATGAAGAGTTGGAATAAATCAAAGCCTCAACGACCCCCTGATGGCTTGGGTTTATACGGTTAAACTTTAACAAAAATGGAGAGAGGATTGGACAAAAATAATCATATCGCTGTGGCTCCCTTAAAAAACATCGCCAAATTATTGAGTAACGGTTTATGAAACACCTTTGACCGACTTCTACATTCAGTTACGTGTAGGACGTGAACATTTTTTCGTAGGCTTATAAAATGTTATAAATTATACAAACATTTTCATCATCACTTATCATGTGATATTTGTAACTCAACTTTATCATCATAAATTATCATTAACTATATAATAATGTATGTGATGTTCGATTTAAACGACAATTTAAGAGGTAATAGACCTGTCTGCAATCAATATTTGTACTTTATTGAAATCAGTGACTACGTGTACCTTCTTTATCTAATCTTAATATTAAGGAAATGATTCACATGGACAATAAGAAAGGTTATTTAAGAAAATGATATGAGGGTCATTCATAATCATTTATAATCATTCATAATCATTATCAGATTTATTCCGAGTTGCTTCAAACATGGACCTATTACGGATGGACATTCGTCGTTTTCTTAACGAATTCATTGTGATTGTCTCCGTCAATGTCGTTTCAATAACATTCCGTACATGTTTCTTCACTTTGATCTCATGAGGTCCACCGCCAAAAAGCCGGGACAGAATCAAGATAGTGATTTTACACATGTTAATCATCATGCGCAGAAGATAATAACTCGCTTAAATCATGGAAAATCGATGTGCAGTTCTGGTTTATAATCGGAAATTGTTGTTCCGTGTACTGTATTTTATTTTGAAAAACACGTTTATATTTCCAGATAGAGGTTTATTTGGATTGGTTGTGATTTAAAATCCCGTTTCCCCCAATTTCCTCATAATATTCCAAAGTTACAATGCACAGGGCTTATAAAGATCATGGCCTTCTAATTGTTTTATAAGGTCATGGGTGTGTGCGAAAGTGTGCGAATCAGTAATAATACATTTCATATCACCAAAATCGTCTGCTTTTCCACTTTGCTGCTCCCCATTGGGGATGCTTTTTAAAAGACACACTCTTACAGAGCACACCATCCAAACAAAACCCAAAAGAGGAAACTGCTCCCTTGTCAATGACCGATAATGCTTGAGCAGTCGTTATTGTTAGAACAGCTGAATGTTCTCATTAAGATGCACATAATCAGAAGGCGGTGGAACTCATTGGATCAAAGAAAGAATCACGTCGAATGTCCATCCGTAATAGGTCCATGCTTCAAATCAGTTTAAAAGCTGAATTTTCTACGTGTTTTGTGTTATAAATATGCCATAAAGGTACTATGTCCCATGTGCAGCCAACCTCAACTTCTGTAGAACTTTGCAGGAATTATAAATATGTCACGTATGTCCTATCTGTGAAATTTAAACGTTTGCAGTGTCCTAGTATTCAAATTATGCAAGGAAACCCGTTTAATTTCTAGACTTCACTGGCAGACACTATTGAGTGAGTGACTGACTACATTTTTTCTTTGGTAATAACATACATAAAATGAGCTGTAAAGGGTACATGAGCATTTGTCTACATCAATAACACACTTCTTATAATGGCCAAAATGAAACTGAATCTTTGCGCAGTACATAACGTACACCATTCGGTACAAGGGTCAGAAAATCAGACTATTCACTAAAAAGATTGCAATCCCTAAAGTTGATTCGACAACTAACGGTTGTTATTTTCCCACAACAAGACATTGTCAAGCCCTTTCGTTTTTAAAGAAGTTCTAAATTAGTATTATCTTTCAAATGCCGGTGGAATTTAACCTTTTCATTTTTTGGCCTGCAAATGGGACATAGAACCTTTAAGACAGCTAAATTATATAATATAAGGAAACGAAACAAGCCATAACCAAACGAAAATCAATATTATGTATGTTTATTATCCATATTTGTATCCTATGTATGTTCTTGTGAACTATCTCTGAGCCTTTTTCTTTTCTTTGTTTTTACATGTGAGCAAAACAAATATCCATGTTTAACGTACATTGGACAAATAAATACAATGAATCAATTGATGTGCAGAAATTCCATCTAAGTTTATAAACAAACGTTAATAGAATTCGACCTCTGTCTTTCTACATGTCATTTTGATTAACTTAAGAAAATCTAAATATTATTTTCTATGTGGTCAATACCACAGGTTAATGAGTAGGGCTATCATCTATTGCAGTGGTCGAGAGATAAGTAGGAGCAGGAAGATGAGACAAACATTCTTTTGTTAGGCTGAACTGAAGGACACTAGGGACTTTTAGATTTGCACGTCGACGTAGTGGACTGCAACGTGTGCCATTCTTTCAAGGCACTGGCCCATGCACGGCAGTGCCTTAAAAGGACGTCACATTACCTTAAAAGGATGTCACCGTGGCAGTCCACGTTCTGGTCGTGTAAAATCTAAAAGTCCCTATTAACACTGTGAACATGACGGACAAAGAAAGAGGACAAAATATACGGTTCCTCATTCTACCCTCAACAATTGCTGTGGTAGACAAAGGAACATCCCTTCACTGCTATTATGTAAAATAAGTAGAACAGGTGAATATGCATGTGACACCTGTTGTACACATTTTTACATAATAGCAGTGAAGGGATGTTCCTTTGTTCACCACAGCAATTGTTGAGGGTAGAATGAGGAACTGTATATTTTGTCCTCTTTCTTTGTCCGTCATGTTCATAGTGATTATACAATCTTCTCCGTTTCCGGTTCATAATCATTATTTATCAACGTACCTGTCAACAGGCGAGCGGGCCTTCGATAATTCCATGCAATTAGACTATATTTCGTATAGACCTAGTGTATATGAACCTTGTGGTTTTATTTGCAGTTTCCCCAATTCATTTCTATTGCTGATTAACTTTGTGTAATTCTGGTATATTTGTAGACATGTTTCCATTTTTTTTCTGTGTTCTCTGTTTTTTTTAATATTATAATCTGTATCCTATGCGTTTTTTTATGGATTTGAATTGAAATAAAACTTGAACTTGAACTTGAACTATGCTGTACGTATTAAACCCTTTTTAAATAATGTATAGCCCTGTTTAAATACGAAGGCCAAAACCACCGGTAGTAATATAAGACGAAGAAAAGGGAATGACATAATTAAAGTCGGAAGGTTAAAGAGATCATAAAACCGGAGTCCAAAACGTGACTTGCTTGAACAATGAGTAATTATTATCGTCAACAAATAATGCATTCATAAATTACTTATCACTTATATGAGCCGCAGTCTTCGCCTAATGGCAAAGGATGGGGATCAAATGAAGTGGTTAGATGGTAAGTAAACTATGCTCAAAGTCTTTTCATCAACCAAAAATTGTAATATTAACCAAACAATCATTTGGTAAACATGCAAATGTAATAACTGACAAACAAAAAAGTTTGTAAAGTGTGAATCGCCATCATCCAATATACTCCCTTGCTGTATGAGGATCTTTTGATACTCCAATATAGAGTTCGGAATATCTTATTTATTTAAAGGGAAATCCAACTTAAGAGAAAACAACTCTAAAAGAAAGTAAAACAAATCAGGGTAGCAGGCTAGTGAAAGTTTGAGCGAAACCGGACAAAATTGAGAAAGTTATGATTTTTTTAAAAGTTGTAATCCTTTTAGGTATGGGCTCTTCAAATTTTCTGAATCAGTGATGTCTCTGTGTTGTAGAAGCCGACATTTTCCCTAGTGTCCTAAAACTTAAATTTAATAAATTTGTATGACTCAGGTGGGTCTTTTCTCTTTAGAGGACTTAAAATAATATGCTAACGATGATATATTTTGAGTAGTACCCCAAGGGAGAAGGCACTTAATTAGGAAAAACAACAAAATATTATATTTTTTTATACACTGATCAAACTGCCAATTTTAGATTCGCAAAGACGTTAAGAGATCTCATATTTCAAGCATTCAAAACTTTCTTATTATTTGTCCGATTTTTAAAAAAACTTTCGCCATTCTGAGGATCTCTTCCCCCACTTAGTACAAGGGAGGATGGTTAATGTCACTTCGTAATCAAAATCTTTCTCTCAGCAAATTTAAAATTTGTACAGACTTATTAGAATATCTTAAAACTCGATGAGAACTCTTTCAGCAAATTTGAGAATCTGCTGAGTTGTACTCTTTCATCTAAATTATAGGCATGTTTTACAGCACCCCCGTGCAGAACTGGAAAGTTCCGATGTTGTCTACATTTCGAAAATGAGAACTTGTTTGACCAGGTTAAATTTTGATCTAAATATCACGTGAAGATATTTTTCTTTTTCTTTTCATATGCTCCCCCGCGATTCTCCTGTGATCTAATTATCGTTGAAAGGGAGGTATATTTGATATGGAAATCTAATCAACCACTTTCCTCCTGCTTTAGGCTTTAAATTATGATAAGAATATTAACAACAGGAATTTTAGTGCGTATAACTCTTCTAGTCAGAATACAAGCCGAAGCGCCTTCAAATCGTAGACAATCGCACTACTGGTCTGAGGTCACAACGATTCCGAGCCGATTTATCTCCCTCCCCCCTCTAAATGTGCACGAAATTCCTTAAAATCAAGATTTAATTATTAATATGAGAATGCAGACCCTGGGTCATTAATATTTAAAATGTTTCCATGTCTTTTCATATAAAATGCTTTCACAAATTTTTCCAAAACTGGAACGTAGTCAGATCATGTAGTGTGTGCCTGGCTTAAAGTACAAGTCCACTCCACTGAAAAGTTGAGCTGATTAGATAGACAAAAATCTAAAAAGCCCAAATATAACTTGGTTTTGGAAAATGGTGCTCAGATTTATTTTTAATAATTTTTAAAAACAAGTTAATGAGCGAGTCGGTTGTGACGTAGGGTCCTCACAACACAGATTCGTAATGTAACAAATTTAATGCATACGTCTTTGTGAAGTGCCTCGATACAAACTATTTCATTCACCTGATAAGAATAATGAAACACTATTATTCTTATCAGGTGAATGAAATAGTTTGTATACACAAAGACGTATGCATTAAATTTGGTTACATTACGAAAATAGCCTATTGTCAGAATGTATACCGCTGGCACTTTCGTTGTGAGGAGCATACGTCACTTCCGTACAGCAATATAAATGTTTTGCTCGAAATACCCGAAACAAAAATCGCTCTTAAAAATCACCTGATTGAAGTACGCCCGTGATATTTGGCAGTTTTAACCTTTGATTTATTTACAACATGTTATAATTTTTGAAAATTTGAGTGGACTTGGGCTTTAAGGTGTACGTTTCTTTCTATTATGCAGAATACCGATATCCCAGATAAAATGTGAATTCTACTTCTCTTATCACTGTATGGTTCAGAAACATAACCTAACCCTACCCTATCCTCACATACACACAAACACACACAAAATACACACAACGCACACACACACACGCAACGCACAGTTTTTACAAGTTTTCACAGTTTTCAGTTTTTACAAAAGCAAATCTATTTTGATGCCTTCTTGACTGGTTAACCAGACATTTCATACAACAATTGTTTTACACCTTGAACATTCAAGATTTTCGCGTTGGAATACATCAAGATAAATGAGAGGGAGGAGTGTGCAAGTATCTTGGACAACTTCTGTTAGATTTCTTCGCTCTCATCAAGAAGACGGGCGGACTCCTTCTTGTACTGACCCCACATCGGTGAGGCAGAGATGTTGCTGACTTTCCGGAGGACCACAGCCATCATATGGCGGCCATTGCCAATACAACGGTTGCCATAGCAGCCATGGCAACCAAACATATATTACTAAATCGTCTTTTTCTGTTTGCTTTTCTTGACGACAAAAAGCAATAAATCAAATAGTTATGCAGGTTTTAGCCAAGTTCTTATGATATCCAGGAATGTGTTACCGTGTACCAACTTTTGTTTAACCTTATAGGTGCGAGTGGAACAGGTAGAGTATTTTATTGTCTAATGGCGTTGGTGTCATGGCCGGGATTCGAACCGCGCACCATGTGGTCGATACGACTTCCTCCTGATAACAAAACCTCGTATTATTTAGAATAACTATTTTGAAAACAAAGATTACCAATAAGCTTCTACATTGCCAGCAAACAAAACGCAAAGACTTTAACAAATCAATTCTAACACCCTATTGCATTGCCTACAAACAATACAAAATGTAATGTCATTGTCATATTCGCACATTTAAACACGCAAGGCTTTTGTATTGATATTGCCATATATTTATTTTTGAAAGTCTTTGCGATCGCGTGCAATACTAACTAACATTCTTCTGATGAAAATTCCCAAATATTGGATTCTCATAAAAAACGAAGACTTTGGTTAACAAACGTTTGTCTGTGAGAGAAGTCTTAAAAATAAAATTTCTAACCATACATGATCCAGCCTACTTATAACGACGACACAATTCGGAACTCAATATAGAGGCATAAGCCTGCTTTCAGAAGTTACTCGAACTATCCATAAATAAGTAAGTATCCGTAAGGGCATCTAATACACAGTTCTTAACAGTGCTAATACTACTTATACTAGTACTACTTCTACTACTACTACTACTACTACTACTACTACTACTACTTATGATAATAATACTAACAATGATAATAATCACAAGAGCAATAATGATGATGATAATAAGGATAATAATAATAATAATGATAATGATAATATATTACTAACAAAAATAATAGTGGAGTCTTGTGTACAGCGCTCATTGCAAGTCCTGGTGATTCATTACTATTACCACGGCTTTAGCAGGGCTGCCACTTCACACTCGAGCATTTTGAGGAATTAATTCCTGCTGGGTACCCATATATCTCACCTGGGTAGAGCGTGGCAAATATAGACTTATGTCTTGCCAAAGGACATCAGTGCTGGGACAGGGATTTGAACCCCGTAACTTGTGATTCACAGTCCGGATACGTATTCACTGGACCACAACACCTTTACGTCCTATGCAAGTTAGTACATGATGTTTGGATTGAATATTACGGATCCCGGTCTTTTCTCTCTCTTTTGTATTACTTTTAGGGCCATTTCTTATAAGCATTTGCTTTTTATTTTGGTCCTTTCCATATCCAAACTGTATGTTGTATTATTGTTTGTATGTTTTTATGGTTATGGTTAAATAAAATATCTTGAATCTTGAGTCTTTGATCATGTGGAGTCAGTTTTTACAAGCAAATGAACAAAGAAAAACCCTCATTTCTGTGGGTATATGACACTTAATAATTCTATTGAACATTTATCTCCGAGCATTTTTACTCCTCCCGGAGTCATTGTAGTGAATTATACATATATAAATCACGCACCTAATCTAATATGTGTCGGCTAGTGAACACGATTGCATTATTAATTCCTAACTGATATGTTTTTGCACAGGTTTCAAAGAAGCAACATTCTCTCACCAAACTCACAGATGAAGAAACTCTGTTTGCCGCTGTCCGAATAACTAGCGCTGGAACAATCCTCATCATTCCAATCTTAGGTGTGATTTCCGGATGAGGATGAGTCGAACCCACTGAGCTGAATGAATGCATACTTTGCTGTCAGTTGCGCCATTCGGCTCTACATCGGCCCACGAAAAATACTCCAATTCCGCATCGGCTGTATGCCATGTATGGTAGCAGTAAGAGAAGAAATTGATTTCATACACTTGGCTGACTATTAAGGCTCATTAAAATATAGTAAACGGAGTGTTTTTTAAAATATTTTTTTAATCCAACCTTAATAGAAAAATATTATAAAAAGAAAGCAGAAAGTTCAGAAAAACAGATTGGACAAAGTTTGAATGATATCGGACAAAAATATTAGAAAGTTATGAATTTTTCCGATTCAGCCAATTTGAAATTTAGTTGGGTCACCGCTCAGTCGATGTTATTATCAGTAATAAGTCTCTTATACAAAAAAAAGGTTTGTAACATACACGGAAGCAAAATAAATTTTTGGAGCACACATGTATGAATTCCAAAGTGTACGGTTAATACATGAGGGTACTTGTATGTTGGAAAAACTCAAAGCCAAAGAATACGCCATCTTGTGTCAATCTGGGTGATAGCTTATTAAGTTGGAAAGTCGTTATGGGCCATGATCCCATGAGTCCAGAACCCGGCCACCGTATCAAGAAACCATTATAAGTAAAAATTTCACCGACATTCCGTTGACACGCGTATTAAACTCAACATTTGCATTTCGATGAGTTGTCGGCGAACTAGTACTTAATATGACGGTTTCGTGAAACGCTTCCTTGGCCAATTTAGTTGCAACAATGGCCATCAAGTTGAACGCGATCTCCCTCTACTTGATGCAGGCCGAAGATGGCGTGAAGATCCTCGAATGTCTGCAACCCGAAGATGGCGTGAGTATTCCCAACTTTTACGCCCGGCTGGGTGTGTCGATGCCTCCGGATCAAAGTCATCTCCGGATTAGTAGATCACGCCATCTTCGGCTTAAATGTAATAGCTATGGACCCCCTATTTTGGTTATTAGTTTCTGATGAAGAAAAAGATCTGCTCCGTATAAAATGACATTAGTTTTTGCAATAATGATGTGACCTGAATGATTTCTTTAGAGAGCGAAAATTGTTGCTGTTGTTGTTGTTGTTGTTGAACAGAGAACAAATAGGCAAATAGGGAAGGTGTAGGGAATTGGAGACCGTAGGGAATTGGAGACCACCAAGCTTGAACCCATCACTGTCTGTCCGTGTTGGCTCCAATATTGCTATAGCGCCATCTGTGGACTTAAACAACACTACTGCATATATCCAATTCATTTCGAAGACTACAATGCGTTCTTTCTCCGAGAAAATTGGCAAAATTGACCAAGGTCGGCAATTTTGATCGTAAAATTTTGCTCTGATATAAAAACACAATTTTCACTGAATGTTGTGGTGTATGCAGATATTTAGGGGTTTGCTCTTAAAAGTAGTTTTAAAAGGAAGTTTATGAAGTGTGCCAACCATCACAGAAAAATTATGGCCATTGTGTGTTGTGAATGGGTGTTGTAATGCACATTATGAATGGTGTCTGATCAGAAATGTGTGTGAGCAATGGGGGACACTAGGTCCAAGATGGAGGTCGTTTGTTGTGAATAAAGGAAAACAGCAAAATTTGCATAAAATTGATGAATAAATAATTACTACAGAAATTGGAAATACACTCTGCCTAGAAGTCAAATCTACTGGGACTGAAGAAAGTTGTTTTAAGTTTTTAAAGTTTAAAAGTTGTTTTCATGATGTGACCAATGTGAAAGTCACGTTGCCAGGATAGTATTCTGAAAGCATTTTTAAAAATTCCATCATGGTGTCATTCTCATTTCAATGCATTTCATATTAAGATAACTAGTTTTGATGTTTAATGATGTTAGTGTTATCAATGTAAAAGTCACATTGTTAGAAAAAAACAAGATTGACCTTGCCAAGGCCAAAAAACATTGACACTTTTAGTTGCATGAAAGTACAACAAATATACACATCACTATACAGAATGGGAAACCGATATGGGCCTACTTTCCACCAGTTGTTAATTTCATGTTGAAAGGCACTATCATGAAACATATTTGGTTGTTCGTGTCACCATTCTAATTTGAATGCATTTCATTTTAAGAAGTTGTTTCTATGCTGTGAGTTTGATCAATGTAAAAGTCACATTACCAGAACATTATTCTAAAAGTATTTAAACATAACTTAATGCACCTTTATTACTGTAAACAACAAAATTACAGAAATATTTTGGGCCACATTGTTTTAAAATCGTTTCAAAATTACAGTAAGTTCATTGCTGCATGTATCTCTTTCAAAAAGTGTTTGAACTAACTATAACAATCCCATTTTCATTCAAATTTTATTTAAAATGTCTTGATTTGTAACTGTCCCTTATTACCTACACATGTAGGTAATGAGAGACCTTTGGTGATGAAGTCATTAATCATTGTTATCTTATTAATCAGTTACATCATGACCACAATTTTGTTACCAAATAAAGAGAAGAAGTTACTGAAGAGAATACAAAACTTTCTGTATGTGTAACATTTTTCATGTTTATGTAAATTATGCAAATGTGCTTAAGGGTCTCCAATTCCCCACACCTACCCCATGAGGCTTAAATGTAATAGCTATGGACCCCCCTTCTATTTTGGTTATTAGTTTCTGATGAAGAAAAAGATCTGCTCCGTATAAAATGACATTAGTTTTGCAATAATGATGTGACCTGAATGATTTCTTTAGAGAGAACCAAAAAAAAAAAAAAAAAAATCATTTTGTTGCTGTTGTTGTTGTGGTTGAATAGAGAACAAATAGGCAAATATGAGATTTGTTCCAAAACTACCCCATACAGTTGCCAGTTTGCCCGTGATCGCTTCCAACTATGCAGATTCATAATAATGATGATTATAATGATTTTATTATTTGTATCGGATTTTCCTGTTTTAATAGCAGGTTACTTCTCGGAGTATACTGCATCAGAATTCGAGTCAAAACATTTAATTGTAATAATTAGTTACTAAAACCGGATAGAAAATAACTCTATCCAGGCTCCTGTTAACACAAAAAGGCAAAGCCGCCAAGAAAACAAAATCAAGACACAACATCATAAGCGGGACAAGTTAAATTTTAATCATATTTCAACAATCTACTATCATTTTTTATTGTAAAGAATAGATGAAAAACTATCGAATCTCATCACCCTTACTAGCAACAACACAAATTAAAGTCATATTGGTAGCCAAGTTGTATGTTTTATAATATATTTCGACGTCATATATGAATTTTAATTATAATGTACACCGCATGACACATGTATCTTACAAGTTACAAGGTGACGTACTAACCTGTTTACATTATTACCATTACACCGGTCAACGGATTCAATTACTTTGACCTTCCGTTTAACACCTAGCTAAAGAGTGACATGTAGATAAAATGCCTTGCTCAAAGACACAAGTGTTCTGCCGAGGCTCGAACACACAACCTTGCATTCCGGTCAAGTGGTGAAGCCACCTCTACGATAACTTTTTTCCAAGTCAACTCTTCCACACTGAATCATTGTACATTTACTTTAACATGATTAGCGATGTGCTTACAGAGATGTCAGAAGCATGTGGAAAAGGCTGAAACAGAGCATTATTTTAAGCAGATTTTTTAATTAACATGCACAAACCTGCTAGAATCTTCTTCGCGTGTGGAAAACACAATCCGAAGACTCCCGAAAATATTCCTGCATCTATCTTGGGAGTCGGGACCAATCATATTTTTTTATAACAACACTCAAGTACTCATACCATCGATATGTTACATACTGAACATCACTCAGTCTTAATAGCCAAAGGACGTCGGTACAATTGTTATCGATCAGTGCGAACCTCATATACAATCATTTACCACATGTCACGTATATCTGTGTTGTTGTTCATTGCAAAGCTTATATCCTAAATTGAATTTGGACTTTGTTCATTTCTTGTTTTGTTTTAATTGAAACTCTTTCATTTCCCGTATTGAGATTTATCGTTCCGATATCCTGCATTACGCAAGCAAAATTAATAAATCTGTAATATTTTAAAAATGAACTGCAATTTGTAACTGATATCTAGAAATGTATGTTCTTATCATATTTTGAATGGCCAAGAATATCATTTTTAAATTCTGCATGTATATATCTCTTCTTGTATACATATGTGAACGATATTATTTAATAAAGGAACCCTGGGGAAGGGGTGAAGAAAAAAATATCAACAAAAAAAGATTAAATTTTGCTCTGGATTATTCCTTTCTTGCGATTAAGAGAAAGAAAAGAAAGAACGAAAAGAAAGAAAGAAAAGGAGAACCATGCTCTGGTTTGAGACTCAAGTCAAATAACGATAATACACTCAAATAAAAGATCAGACCTGAACATCTGATAAAGTTTAAAAATCTGTTTTCATATCCGTTTCCTCCAGTCAATATGTCTTGCTCGGGTTGGTGGAAATTATAGGTTAGTTAGGCCTACTTTCATTAGTTGGTTCATCAGATACTTAACCCATTGCCTACGGTACCCATGGGACTACTGCATTAAACCTGAATACACGGGGTTAAAAAAATGTCCCTCTCGTTGATCTTTGACCATTTTCATATAATTATGATAAAGGAAACTGATAGTAATACGGTGGAGGTTTATAATATTATCGATATCTTGGACGGTTGTACAATTCCATTTAGATTTCTTCGTTCTCATCTAGGAGACGGGCAGAATCTTCCTTGTACCGGCCCGTTGCGGCAGAGATCTTGCTGAATTTCCGTAGGACCACAGCCATCATGGCAGACATTGCCATGAAACCGGTTGCCATAGCAGCCATGGCAACAATCCACGGGTTGAAAGCGCTGGTAACCTCTTGTTGCGTTGAGGCACCTGCGGGAGATATACAGCAACATAGGGTGGAAGAACAAGACGAACAAGAAGAAGAAGAAAACAAAAACAAAAAAGAAGTAGGAGGAGGAGTAGGAGGAGAAGTAGGATGAGGGGGTGGAGGAGGAGGGAAACATTATTGGTCTTTGGTAGGAAAACATAACGCCGTTGCTTTAAGCAAATTTATGCACTTTGTTCTTTTTGACGATCAATGATGATCAAGATCTAGTACGAGAAATGCTCTTTAGTGATATATTTTATTCTGATAATTATCCCGATTAGAGTCTTCACGTTTGCTCTAAGGGGCAGGCAGTGCTCTCTGAATTAGCATTACTCCGAATATTTATGGCACCACACTGCTACACCTCAATAAATAAGACCACGTCATGTGAACCATCACACAAACAAGCGCAACGAACAAATACCACAAGAACTCCACCAAAACGGTAATGATTTCAAAAAATATATTTGGTACCGATGGTTATCTGGATTATTGCATTTAAAAGTCTTACTACTATACATTTAGGTCTATATTTATTTAAAAATCTTGAGTACTAGTTTCATTCATTTCGTTTTACAGCCCACGACGATTGCTATAATGTCGACAGATTCAATAAAACAACGGCGATTACAGCTATGTCTTATAGTCTTGCCAGTCTTTTAACTCTCTTTTGTCCACAACAATTAACAAGACGGCCTGTCAAGTTCAACATTTGTAGTTTACTTCTTTTAACTTTATGTACATGTATATATATTTATGAGAGGAATGAGAGGAAAGTACATATCCGATGGATAATGGAATGGCAATCGTATTTAATTGAATTATTACCGTTCTCGCTGGCGTCCATGCGTAAGATACTACCCTGCCTCTGTGCAGAGCGGACAACGCGGAGAGGTCCTCGCGTGAATCGCCTGGTCTTGAGTTCGCTGCTGACGTCACGCCTCTTTCGCCCCATGAGCTCGGAATAACTAGATTCGCACTCCTCGTTGCAGACCGAAGCATTGTTCGTGGCATCGCATACCATGAGATCACAGTGGATGTAAACCTAAGCGTAGGGTAAGAACAGTAGTCATATAGGTCCTTCAATACAGGGAAGGGGACAGGGAGGGAACTGTTGAGTTTTTCCGTTCCGGAAATCAGACAAGAAAACAAAACTAGACAGAATAGTGATGAAAGATCAGGTTGAGTCCTGGGAAGAAGGAAGAATGACATGCAATCTTTCTCCTTCTTCGTCTGCCAGTCTGGACGGATATACGTTATGTTTAATATGACTCCTGAAAAGATATTGTTTCTGAAATGCCCTATTCCATACTGAAAAATTTATCATTAATTTAACTATTATATCCTGTGACCATTATAATTATATTTTATTATTATCATCATTATTATTGTAATTATCATTATTATAATTATCATTATTATTGTAATTATCGTTTTTATTATTATCGTTGTTATCATCATCGTCATCTTAACCATTGTCATATAAATGATTTAGAATCGTCAATCTTAAAAGCGTTGAAGGGCGAAGTTAGACAATTTTTAATATATAAAAAAAACTTACCCAATCGTTCTGATCGACGAACCTAAAAGTTTTCATCTCTACTCCTATGCGATAACGGTCTTCAATGATGGTGATGTCAGTATCCTCGTCCCCTGAACACCTAGAGGATAAAATCGATTGCAATAATTGGGAATGACATATATCAACTACTTTCCAAAATAGAGGGAAACCACAGAAAACAGCTAAAGTGTATTATGAGTTGAAAAGTAAGATAGAAATTCAACGACTTTATTGGCGGCCTCTTTTTTTAAAAGAAACTACTTCGTATATAAAAGAAATTTACCTACGAGACACCGATTCTGGGGCCAGCTCTAATGCTATAAAACGATTTCTTTTGTGAGGGGGGGGGGGCTGATCTAAGCAAAAAATAGACTTATTGGATTGGGTTATGATGGTGTATAGCTGACTACCAATAAAGTAAGTGTATGTTTGGAAACAAGCAACCAAGGGACCGATGGTTTTCAGCCCTCGCTGAGAGACTTGGTAATGAGGATTACTGCCTTACCAAAGGACACTAGCAGGTGACTAGCGAATTCGAACCCTAGTCCTCCCAGTTACGAAACCATTGCTCTACCACTGACCCTTCTCGTCTCTTCCTCAATCCATTCCATTCACCTTTCAGAGCGTGATCGTATTGCAATCAAGGTAAGTTTGTTTTGTATGAAACCCGGTATGTATTGACAAGAAAATAAAAACAAGTTGAATGGTCCTAGGTTCCACTCTTCATCTAATTTGTCCTACGTCCTATTAGGTAGTCCACTGCCTGGACTGTTTCCGTGTCGCGCGCCCAATCAGCTGACTAAATAACACACCCTCAAAGCCTCAACGCTAAAACGGGGACAGTCCTCGCCTTTTACTGTTTCGACTTGTGTATTTTGGGGGGTCGCGTGATCTGTGTGGGATGCGCGTAAGGGAGGAGGACACAATTATATGATTGAAGAATAACAAATATATAACAACGGACAGAATCTGGACTACCTATTAGGCATATATTGCATGGGTTCTACATCCCATCCTGTCAGACAGAGAGAGAGAGAGAGAGAGAAAGAGAGTTTTCAAACCTCCCAGGCGTTCGATGATGCACAAATTCTATCCGTTTTAAACCCAAGTGTGAGAGAGAGGTTCCCTTCCCGCATTTAGTGAAAATTATGGGTTTTCGAAACTTAGTCCCAGGAGTGTTCTATTTCGCATTTGTATGGCTGCGCAGTATTTCCTCATGCCCCCTTTCGTTATAACAGTACAGTCAGTACTCATCCACTTCTCTGTCTAATTCGCTCCTTTTTATAATTTTTTTCATTCTTGTACTCTCTTCCTCCCCTCCTCCCGTTTATTTCTCTCCACTTTTTGATTTTTAGTTTTTCAGCTTACTGCCAATATTCTGTTGTGAGCACTCTCGTGTTATTCTAGCTCGCTTTGCGACAGCCCGTGTTCATTAAAGCCCTGGTCACAACCCACCGTGCGTTTTTTTAGTCCGTTAGGTTTTTGGGGAGGCCACGGCCGCCACGTTTTTCTGAAAACGTAGGGAAGGAGTGGCAAAGGCAGGGAGGGAGTACCGGCAACGCACGTCACACGCACGGTGTAAGTAGGTGGCCCGCACGCCACGCCTGGCCGTTGGCGGTTGTGTGCATCGTACGTTGCGCACGTGGTAAGTGCGTTGTACGTGCTTACAACTGCTTACAAAGTGCTTACAACGTACGGTATCCGTGCGGTTGCCACGTTATCGTACGGAGGCCGTACTTACACGTGCTGTTCACGTACGCACGATGTCCTACTCACTCGCACGTTGTAAGTGCGTGCACGTGCGATGAACTCGATGAGTTTTTTCCGCCCGATGTCGGGGTATATATAGGACGACATTCCGATGTTCTCCAGAAGTCCCGGCTGCTGCTGCCTCAAGATGCCGCCCATTCCACCGCATACTGCATAAATCAGTGCGCACAACGTGCGTTGTAAGTGCGGAGCACGTGCTTACTCGGTACGGTCCAGGTGAGTTCTGCGTGCTCATTGGACAATTGAACTGGGGAAGTGGCTAGTAAGCACGGACCACGCACTTATCACGTGCGCAGCACGCACGTGCTAACTGCGCCTTCCGTAGAGCAAGTGACCGTGGTAAACAAATTTAAAAGACGCACGGAGTCAGTGCGTTTTGCGCTCGTTGGCAGTACCGGGCACGCATGTCACACGCACTGGGGGTGAATCGGTAGCCCGACCGCAGCGAAAGTTCCTCGTGCACTAAAAGTGCTACGGTGTGTCTGCGTGCTCCCAAATCCCGACGGAGGCGGTAGTCACCACGTACGGATACCCAAATTTTGCCCACGTTTTTTCACGTAGACAGCACGCACTTGTAAGTACGGCGGGTTGTGACCACCGCATTATGCCTAGGTCACATTTGCCGCGGCGGCCGTCGTCCTAAAATATCTACGGCCTATAGCAATTATAGGGCCGCCGCAGCATTCCCACGGTCACATACGGTAGCGGTCACATATGTTAGGGTAGCCGCACGGCGTATTTTGAATTTGTGGAGACAGAAAATCTGCGGCTGTCGTACGGACTTTGAAGTGATGACGCACGGTCGCCTTAGGGCGTCCCTGCGACGGCCGTAGGTTTTTGACAAATACTAAGGCAGACGCAAGGTAGCCGCAAGGTGCCAGTAAGGCGGCCGAAGGGGGACCATACGGAGACCGTGCGGCCAGACTGATGCTCCCGCTTCACCCCTGGAGTACATGTATATCAAACGCAAGGCCACCGTACGCCCTACGTATGGTCGCCGTATAACCGCTCTACGGCATGGCTACGGCGAACCTAGAAATGAAAACAGTTATAACTCCGCGTTATAATCCCACTGCGACCCGTACGGCCTGTAACGATAGGGATACGCCCTAGGGTGACCCTGAGGCCACCGCAGATTCTCTGCGGCCGCCGCAAGTATCTCTCGATTTTGGGGGCGTACGGCCGCCGTATCCCAGCCGTAGAGCAAAACCTAGGCATAGCTTCCACTAATACTTTCTCATGTCGATTTGCGTTTATTCTTGCGATTTACTCCGATGAGTGCAAGACGAAAAACCTTAGTATGTCTGTATTTGTTAATAATAATAATAATATTCCACTTTTATATAGCGCTTAATACATCAATGATGTCTCTTAGCGTTTTACAGATATATTGTTGGTATTCTTTGATTTTGTAGCACCAATCATTCTTTTTCTGTTATTCTTATTTTGGCCTTGGTGGATTTGCTTGCGGATCACAGCACAGATAAATGAATGCAGCGTGAGTTGTTCACATAATTAATTTTGAGTTATTATTTATGTCTTCAATTTGAAATTTAATGCTTGTTTCGTCAGTTCGCCCCATTGCCTCGATATTGATTTAAAAGGCCAATGGGCCACAACATTTCCAAACACTATGCACAGAGAATTTTGTGAACGATGATTGATCTGCACTGAAAATTTAAATTTTCATATATTTACATTTTCTTAGTTATTGATGAAGAAATACGCAGATACGTTTCGAGGGGGTGTGTAAAACAAATGTGGAATCCAAGGGTCAACTGTGATTGAAAGTTTCCGTGAGTAAACAAAGATGAAGTTTGGAGTATGTTTACAGAGCAAATGGGAAAGGCGCCTGGAATGATACGTAACGGTGTTTCATCAACTGAATCTTTACATTAAAAAAAAAAAAATCTTATTTTTAATCTGATTTTGCTAAGACCTTCACGGATCTGTTTCTTTTACTTTGTTCCTCTTGTTATTGTAGCAAACCATATGTCAAGGTCGACTTCCCCTTTAAGAAGAATAATCCTTACCCGTCTTGGATGAATTCAAAGTAAGGTTCAGAATTGTATTTCGAATCCGGTGTGGCTCTGCAGGAGCGGATCGAAAGGTCGAGGGAGCCGTCTAGAGAGTCCACGGATGCAGCGAAGAACAGGTCCTCATTGAGGCCGATGCTGATGGGGTAAGTATCTACGACGTCTGTGTATGAAGCATCTGTGTAGATATCAAAGTTGAAGGTGTAGGCGCCCTCATCGTCCAGAGTTTTGTTGATGGTGTAGTCAGTGAGTCTGTAGGTGATTGATCCGACGCGCTGACTTCTGTTGTACGAGCATGTAAGCGGAATATCGACGGCGTATTGGCGACTAATGACTTCATTAACATAGCGGCTTACGACTTTATTGGTGTACATCTCTGTGTCTCCAGATTCCTAGAAGAAAAAAGTAGATTAAATAGAACGGGGAGTAAATAAATGTTGTTACATTATACAAAACAACAACAAAATCTTTGCCGTTAAGATTTCGGGCCATCCCAGTAGACTAACAGCCCTCCGGACGCAAGGCGACAGTTTTTGAGATCAACATTGTGTCTCAAGGGCTGTAGCCTAAAATAATGATATCATTAAGAAAATAATATACACGGTACTCCAGCGAATTTCAGTTCTCGAAAGACATCAAATCAGCTGGTCAGGCAATTAAATTACACTAGACGCTATGCTTTGTTTTCAAAAATGTAACAGCTGGGCTTTAATTTTGTCCTTCTCTAATATGTTTCTTTATCCATTTTGTTGCTATATTTATTTTTACGTTGTAAAAAACAGACCTATTAGAATGCAAAAAAAAAAAATCATTAAAGGTCCAACTAAACAACACATTTGTCCAAAACTTTGCCGTTCATAAGTTGTTAGGAATTGCTCGGGGGACTTACTTATTGTGTTGTGTTATGCATTTTGAGTCTTTTAATAGAATTTTCCCCATTTCTTCTGCAACCTCCCCCCATGAAAATCCTCAAAAATTACTTGTACTTATTGCGACTTCACAGCCAGCTAAAATAATCTCAACAATGCAATACGAGTACTGGCCAATAACATCATCACAGGTTTGTCCACATTATCACTTCACAACTCTTCAAGATTAAATAACCATCATGCAATTGTTTCGGCACTGCCTAGCGGGATAGATTGTGAGGTGATATTCTGATAATAAAGAAAGGCTTAGTATGTAGAATTTGTAAATAAAATGTGCACAAGAAGGTTGGTGGGTAATGACCACCTCACGAAGAAAAATCATAGTATCTTTATGATTTTAGGGGCGGTTTCCTATAATTTTCATTGCGGGCTAATGCTATAGTAACCAAGCAAATCATTACAAGCATGTTTGACGGAGTTGGGGGGGGGGGTTCCAGATGCTGTACTTCTTCGCTCTTAAATTTATGAGAAAATAAATGAATAGATACAAGCATGAATAAATGAAGGAATGAACGACTAAATACAATAATTAAAAATAAACAAAACCAGAAGACAGAAAATAAAGAAAGTATCAAACGAAATATTACCTCCATGTTCGTTCCGCATGCTGTGAGATCGGTGGTAAGTTCGATGATCTCCGTTGAAAGGCCTTTATTCTTGATTTCTCCCCAGCAGTTCGGGTTATTAACGTCGAGCTCGTTTTCGAAGCGGACGTCTTCACCAGTCATCTCACCCGTCAGGAGAGATGTTGGGATCTCAACAATCATCTGCGTGTCCGTGCAGTTTAGGATGATTCCTTCAGAGCTCAATTCTGTGGGCCAAAAAGTTTATGTAAATATAAAATAGATTTAAAATAAATAAATAGATGTATAAATGAATGGATACATAAATAAAAACAATGGTAATAAATAATAATTGGGTCTTATGTACCCAGTGGAGCCAAATCAATATTACTTCTGCTCTTCCTGCGTGCCCCGCAATTAATTTCCCGACAATTGCCTGGTACCAAGTTACACCGGGGTGAAGAGTGACGAATGTGGATTAATGTCTTGACAAAGGACATAAGTGCCGTGCTGGGATTGGAACAATTAAAGGGAGTGTAGCATGACGAGACTATGTGCCTTTCCCGTGGCCCTACTCGGGGCCAATCGGGTATTATAGCGTGCTTTAGATTCTCACACCGAACGACCCTCGACTACGAGTGACGTCATTTTGAGGGACTGTGCATGCGCCACCTGCTTCCAGCTCGTCGTCTGTGAATACATCCTTTTACGGTCAAAAGGGTGCGCATGCGCAGACACGGGCGCCATTTTAATTTACGAGTAAACAAAGTTGTTTACTCGTCATTTAGTAATTAAGTAATAAATGTGAGCGCACAGCGCAGGCAGTGAAGCAACAATACATTCGCATCTGAAAACATTGATGACGCAATGTTTACGCGCAAATTAAAATGGCGCCCTTAACCGTGAAAGGGTGTATTGACACAACGGGAGTCGGGCAAATTTTAGGCGAAGTGATCACAACGACTACGAGCTGGACACAAATGCCGAAGCCGGCCATCATACTATAGTATTTGGTGAGACTATAATTCAAGAAGATATAGGTGACTGCAATGAAAACAACAAATAGGCCTATCTATTAATTTGATCAATTACGTTACTTCAACCTATTCAATTTCACCTTTTTGACGAAATTAAGGAGTTTCTGCACAGCTGACGTTCGAACAGCTGTGCAGACGTACTGATATCTACAGTTCGATATCGATATGACGTAACAAAGAAAATTTGTCGCGAGACGAACGAATATCACTGCGCACCGCGTCGTGTGACAATCTAAAGCGCTAGCTAGAGGAGGCCCAACGTGGCTTCAACGACGAGCATAACAATGACGTCACTCGTAGGCGAGGTCGTTCGGTGTCAGGATCTAAAGCTCGCTAATACGACTACGGACGACGCGACCGCAGCATTCACGTGCGTGCAACATACGCGAAACCGAAGCGTGAGGAGAACTTCGGTCTGTTTCGCGAACGCTAGCGCGCACTGACCTTGTAGAGATTAAGTCGCTGACTACCGTTAATCAAGTCCATTCGTTTACGTGCAGTTGTCCAAAAGAAGACGTAGATGGCGTTAACCAGTAATTGCCATGCTACACTCACTTTAACCCTTAGAATGAGACTCAAGTGCACTAACCACGGATAAGAAAGCTGCTAAAGAACTTTTACAATAACAAACGTGACACGCTGAACGAAAGGCCCACTTACGACAGATGACCCCCGTGCAGCCAACCATGAAATATCATACATGAATATGGTATCAAGATACTCTACCACCTATGTGCATGCTTTAGCGCTTTATCAGTTTATATAGCCGGATTAATAATGTGATACTTTGTATTAAGCGCAGTAGAGGTGTATTCTTAATATTATCTGCGCTATATAAATGGAAATGTTGTTATTAGTTTTATTATTATTGTTATTATTATCATTATTGTGACTATTATCATTATGATTAATATAATCATTATTATCATTATCATTACTATTAACATACGATAACATGTAACAAAAATCCACTATTACAATTCCTTCTAAAATCAATGGCCAACTGAAAAAAAATTCCCTCTGTATTTGAATCTATACTTATCATGTAGGCAGACGCTTTTCCAACAGTTTATCTTTTGATGACTACCAGTTTTTATATTTGGTTTTGACTTGTGCATGGAACAAAGTTCGATATATCTGTGGGGGACAAATAGATAAAGGGCTTATTCTACAAACGAAATTCGTAATGGACATACATAGAGAAATTTAGTATGAGAATTCGTAGACGTTAGCTTACTTATATTTATCAGCAATAACCTTGCAAGTATTATTAACAATGAACATTGAACAAAAATGAATGGCGAGAAAATTGTACAAAAATAACAAATTGTGTTCTGACCTGGACCTTGTGTGGTAGTTCCAGATGCTACAAAAATGATGAAAATAAATAAATACGTCAATAAATCAATAATATAGATAGCAAAAAGTCAAAGAAGAAGAAGAAGAAGACGAAGACGAACAAGAAAGTGAAGAAAGAAATGGAAGAAGAAGAAATAATGACGATAATAATAATAATAATAATAATAATAATAATAACAACAATGATGATCACGACGATGATGATGATGATGAAGATGATATACATGTACATACATGATTGCAAACTCTCAGATTAATGATAATTCTATTTTCACTGTTCATCAATATGCGCATTCATCGTGTTATCTTTACATAAAACATGATCAATGGCGTGAAGAATCGAGTTGTATTCTCACTCGTAGGCTGGCGCAGGGGCGGGTACAGGGTTGTCAGAAAGGGGCGGTGGTTCTTCCCAGAAATATCATTTCAAGAATTTCGCCACCTACAAATTTCAACTGTATCGACCACAGATCTTTGAATTTCTAATACGTTTTGGCTGTATCATAATGAAACAAAGTAGTATAAAGATTGTATAATTTACCTGTAGGCTCGCCGGGGATTTCAGAAGCTATATAACATAAAATGAAACATAAAAAGCAGTCTATTACGAAAACGCAAAAATCATCTACTTCTTATTAAATACATTTAACTGTGTTCTGACACTCAACGGTGTTTTGATGGTTGTAAGACAACAAATATTTTCAGCCAAATTACGAAATCAACTGCCTTCATTTGATATAATTTTATCAGCTGTAAAACGTTATTATGAAATGGAAATATATATATATACCAAACAAATCTCAGAGAGAATAAATTGAAAAAGAAATGGTTTCACTTTAGAAAATATTTTGAGAGTGTTGGAAATGTGCCAACACGAACATGATCATGTATTTTATATGTTTGGTATTTTCTAATATATTTAAAGTACTAATTTTTTTTTTATAAATGTTTGTTTTTATCTGCCATAAAGTTTTCGGTCGTGATGATTATTATCTGTGTTAAGCCATTATGTATGGAAATTATTTATTTGATTATTTGTATATAATGTACCCCCTGGGCATAAACCCCCGGAAAATTACACCCCTCCCCGGTAAACTACCCCACAAGGACAATTACCCCCTGGAAAATTACTCCCCCTGAAAATTACCCCTTAAGGACAATTACCTTCCCAGAAAATTACCCCTTAAGGACAATTACCCCGAGGATAATTACCCCCGAAAAGAAAATCTGCTTTTATTAAAACCATCTTATTATCATGCTGGACTTCCTCTTTAAAGGTACTCTGTCCCATTTGCAGGTCAACAAAATGAAAAGGTTAAATTCCAACGGCATTTGAAAGATAATATTAATTTAGAACTTCCCTCAAAATGAAATGGCTTGAAAATGTCTTTTGTCGTGGAAAATAACAAGCATTAGTTGTCGAATCGACTTTAGTGATTGCAATCATTTTAGTTATAGTCTGATTTTTAGACCCTTGTACCGAATGGTCGTACGTTTTGTACTGCGCAAAGATTCAATCAGTTTAATTTTAGCCATTACAAGAAGTGGGTTATTGATGTAGACAAATGCTCATGTACCTTTTCAGCTCATTGTATGTTATTACCAGAGAAAAGCAACAACAAAAGTCAGTCAGTCACTCAACAGTGTCTGGCAGGGAAGTCTAGAAAGTAAACGGGTTTTCTTGCATAATTTGAATAATAGGACACTGCTAACGTTTAAATTTCACAGATAGGACATACAAGACATATTCATAATTTCTGCAAAGTTCTACATAATTTGATGTTGGCTGCAAATGGGACATAGTACCTTTAACGAACAGGGGAGAGTTTTTTGTTGGGGGTAATTGTCCTCGGGGTGGCTGTCCTTGGTTGTCCTGGGGGCGGGAGGGGGGATAATTGTCCTATAGGGGGTTATTTTCAGGGATGAGAGTAATTATCCTCCTCCTTCAATTGAACACAGTGCAGTCCTCCTCCCGTTCACATGATGCACGTATGAATCAATTATTATCGAATTTAACCGCCTTCAGACAGATATTAGTAATTAAAGCGGAAAAAGAGAACAAACAATTTGATAAAATTTAATTGCACAACTTCCAAGCGTACACCATTTGTCAATACTCCTCCGGGTCTGTTCCAATGAAAATGAAATGTTTCCTTACGAGTATGATTAAGCTTATGTTTATACTGTCGTCCATATCAGCATTATTTACATATTTTACTTGTTAAGGGAAATTATCGTCTCACTTGTTATTCTGGGGCTGACGTTAGACCATATGTTGCCGTCAAAATAATTCAATGCGAGGTATTACCACACATAACAGCTTATGTTTGCAGGATACACTTACGTGTGACAGGGGGTGCAGTTGGAGCACCTGTTTATACAAAATGAACAAGAATAATGCTTGAATAACTTTCAAGAAGACTATTAGGCCATATAAACGATGTGAACATTCAACGTCGTCATCATCATCATCATCATCATCAGTGTTTGGGCGTCTATTTTGAGGTCAGTTGGCAATATATTAACTTATATAACAGCTAATGTTTATAGTATACACTTACTTGTGGCAGGGAGTGCAGTTGGATCATCTGTTTATAAACAAATGAACAAAAAGAATGATTGAATATCTTTCAAGAAGACTATTAGGCTATATAAATGATGTGAACATTCAACGTCGTCATCATCATCAACATCATTATCATCATCATCATCATCATCATCAATGTTTGTGCGTCTTTTTAATGTCAGTTTGGACCAATTAACATATATAACAGCTTATGTTTACAGTATACACTTACCTGTGATAAGGGGTGTAGGTGGATGTATAGCTGTTTATACAAAATGAACAAAAAGAAAGAATGCTTGAATATCCTTTAAGAAAACTATTGGGACGTACAAATGATGTGAACATTCAACGTCGTCATCATCACGATCATCATCATTACCAGTGTTTGGGCGTCTATTTTGAGGTCAGTTGGCAATATATTAACTTATATAACAGCTAATGTTTATAGTATACACTTACTTGTGGCAGGGAGTGCAGTTGGATCATCTGTTTATAAACAAATGAACAAAAAGAATGATTGAATATCTTTCAAGAAGACTATTAGGCTATATAAATGATGTGAACATTCAACGTCGTCATCATCATCAACATCATTATCATCATCATCATCATCATCATCAATGTTTGTGCGTCTTTTTAATGTCAGTTTGGACCAATTAACATATATAACAGCTTATGTTTACAGTATACACTTACCTGTGATAAGGGGTGTAGGTGGATGTATAGCTGTTTATACAAAATGAACAAAAAGAAAGAATGCTTGAATATCCTTTAAGAAAACTATTGGGACGTACAAATGATGTGAACATTCAACGTCGTCATCATCACGATCATCATCATTACCAGTGTTTGGGCGTCTATTTTGAGGTCAGTTGGCAATATATTAACTTATATAACAGCTAATGTTTATAGTATACACTTACTTGTGGCAGGGAGTGCAGTTGGATCATCTGTTTATAAACAAATGAACAAAAAGAATGATTGAATATCTTTCAAGAAGACTATTAGGCTATATAAATGATGTGAACATTCAACGTCGTCATCATCATCAACATCATTATCATCATCATCATCATCATCATCATCAATGTTTGTGCGTCTTTTTAATGTCAGTTTGGACCAATTAACATATATAACAGCTTATGTTTACAGTATACACTTACCTGTGATGAGGGGTGTAGGTGGATGTATAGCTGTTTATACAAAATGAACAAAAAGAAAGAATGCTTGAATATCCTTTAAGAAAACTATTGGGACGTACAAATGATGTGAACATTCAACGTCGTCATCATCACGATCATCATCATTACCAGTGTTTGGGCGTCTATTTTGAGGTCAGTTGGCAATATATTAACTTATATAACAGCTAATGTTTATAGTATACACTTACTTGTGGCAGGGAGTGCAGTTGGATCATCTGTTTATAAACAAATGAACAAAAAGAATGATTGAATATCTTTCAAGAAGACTATTAGGCTATATAAATGATGTGAACATTCAACGTCGTCATCATCATCATCGTCATTATCATCATCATCATCATCATCATCATTATCAATGTTTGGGCGTCTGTTTTAATGTCAGTTTGGACCCATTAAAGCTACTATGTCCCATTTGCAGGCCAAAAAAATGAAAAGGTTAAATTCTAACGGCATTTGAAAGACAATACTAATTTAGAAATTCCCTGAAAACAAGGGGGCTTGAAAATGTCTTTAAGTGGGAAAATAACGACTATTACTTGTCGAATCGACTTAGGAGCTATAGAGCCAGTAAGTAATAGTCTGATTTTCAGAACATTGTACCGAATGGTCGTACGTTTTATGCTGCGCAAAGATTCAATCAGTTTAATTTTGGCCATTACAAGAAGTGGGTTATTGATGTAGACAAATGCTCATGTACCCATTACAGCTCATTTTATGAATGGTATAACCAAAGATGTAAACAAAGCCAGTCAGTCACTCAATAGTGTCTGACAGTGAAGTCTAGCAAGTAAACGGGTTTCCTTGCATAATTTGAATGTTAGGACACTGCTAACGTTTAAATTTCACAGATAGGACATACATGACATATTCATAATTTCTGCAAAGTTCTACAGAATTTGATGTTGGCTGCAAAAGGGACATAGTATCTTTAACATTTTCCTTTATAACAGCTTATGTTTGCAGTATACGTTTGCAGTATATCTGTGATAGGGGTTGTAGTTGAAGCAGCTGTTTATACAGTATGAACAAAAATAATGTTTGAATGTCTTTCAAGAAAACTATGGGCCATACAACTGACGTGAATAATCAAGATCATGACCAGGTTTTGGGTGTCTATCTGAGTGTTAATTTTTGATCAGAAATATCGTAGTAGAAAATGTTTCATGAGAAGCATTGCTCTCTAGTGCCCTCATATTTTTGTTTTACTAATTTCGAAGAAAATAAGTTAAGAGTTTGCTTCACAAAACTTTTCTTACCATATTTGTTTGTCATTTATGTGTATGTGACTTTCAGCAATACTAAGTCAATTCTTTTCCCCAAACGTCCACAAACGTCACTTTATACACGTATTTATTCGTACTTCATATTCAACCTTTGCCAATTGCCTTCAGACTCTCTGAAAAATGTAATCTCATGTCTAGAAATTGACTATATCTTTAACATACTACTGACATGCAAAAATGAATATACTTTATCATAATAACAATAATAATAATAATATTCCGCTTTTGCATAGCGCTTAATACATCTACGATGTCTCTAAGCACTTTTTAGATATACTATTACCCCGGTCATTGGATTCAGTGCTTGCCCGCACACACTGTGTGCACAATCTCCACTCACTGGGGAGCATTCCAGCCAGGCGTTACTTGACGCTCAAAAACTGTTTGACCAACAATGACGGTCGCATCCTACCGGGTACCCATTTAACACCTGGGTGGAGAGTAGCAAGTGCAGGTTAATATCTTGCCAAAGGATATTAGTGCCGTGTCGGGATTCGAACCCTCGACCTTCGCTTCTCCAGTCAAGCGCCTTAGACCACTCGGCCACGACACTCCGTGGTTTCAATACATGTTTTTAATACGATCGCAAAGACTTCAAAGAATTTACGTTAAAAAAAAAAATCACTAGCCCTTAAATATTTTTAAAAAAAGAAGATAACAGCCTTCCCCTCCTGATCATTCATTTTCTGAACAATATTTCATACGTTAAATTATATGAAAATAAATGGAAATTGTTTAAGATTATTTGTATCAATATCATTATTATTACTATTATTGATAATATTATCATTATTATCATCATCAATATTATGGCTACGGTATGCTCTTACCTGTGGCAATGGCTGTAACTAGAGCATCTGTTTATGCAAAATGAACAAAATAAATGTTTGATAGTCTCTGTATATATAGATAGACGTTCAAACAATGATATATAAACATTGATATATAAATATATATTGATAATAATATCAATGTAAGGAATTAACATATATAACAGCTTATGTTTACGGTACAAATTTATCTATTGTTGGGTCTGCAATTAGAGCAACTGTTTATATAAAATGAAGAAAAAATGTTTGATTGTCTGTTAAGAAAACTATGGGGCAATATAAATTATGTGAACATTCAACGTCGGTGCCATCATCATCAACATTAAAGTGTTTGGGCGTTTTTTTTTTAATGTCAGTTTGGAACAATTAACATATAAAACAGCTTATGTTTACGGTATACACTAATCTGTGGTAAGGACTACAGCATCTGTTTATAAAAAAAATGAACAAAATTAATGTTTGAATGTCTTTCAAGAAAACTAGGGGGCCATATAACTGATGTGAATATTCAACAATTTCATCATCATCATCATCATCATCATCATCACTAACATCACCATACCAGTGTTTGGGCGTCAGTTTCAGATCAAGAATATCGAATTAAACATATCTCATGTCAAGCATTGCTCTCAAGTGCCCTCATATTTACTTCTTACGATAACATTTCATTTCATTTTCATTACTCATTGCTTTATTCTCAAATTTCCATCAACCTACGCAGGACTCATTTTCTTATTATATAACATAAATGTATGTTATATTCAGTGATTTATTTTATTTCATTTATTACTTAAAATATGATTTGGCGTGGAGGAGAGGAGGTTGCAATGCAAGGTCGGGGCGATCCTCGTAATTGTACCCGGTGGAAACTTACCAACTTTTTTTTTGCTGAGTGTCTTTAATCCCAACTCTGCATACTTCTACGCAATTTAGACGTTTTGACTAAAATATCTTTTGCTTTGGGGATTGCCAACCCATCTTTTTACCCCTTTTATCATAATTTTGTCATAGAAATATACGAGATGAAATAGGGAATTAAGAAGGAGACCTCCTAACTGCCCGTAGATGAGGTTTTAGTTGTCCGAATATCGTTACTCTTCATACGACATTGTGGTACTTAATTTCTACTCGGGTGAAAATGATTGAGGTATGAAAGCAACATACGATTCATGCGGGGGGGGGTGAATGTTAAAGAATGTTTAATTACATGTAGAAGTAGGTACATCAGTATCTACTTCTAAAACTGAAACATGATATATAAATGTATACACGCCGAATTAACAAAGATAACATTTTATAACAGAATGCAGTGTTATCATGATAAGAATTTGAATATTTGAATCTGGGTATACGAGTTTGGAAATTACAAACTATAATGACTTAATAATAGAAATTGAGGCCTAAACTATTTTTCCTGGAAATCCAGGATTAGAACTTGTAATTCAAATAAAAAGCAATATCTACCCGAAACCTAGATGCGTTAGACACATTTTCATATGGAGATAAGCGCGTGTATCTAGATAAATAAGGGATATTATTTCTACTTACCGGTGCTTGTTTGACCAGAAACAAGGCCAGTCACTTTGTGAGGGAAAAAAAGGATTTGCATTTTCAGGTCTAAGATGTTTTGTTATAATATCTATGATAATAATTTACTACCATACTACATGTATATCCTTTACAAAGTGCATAAAAATGTCATGATCATCCAATTTTCCCCAGTACAATTTCGATTTGCAATTGCAAAGTCAGGGTTTCATACGTCATATATATATGAATATTATTTCACACCACATTTTCAGTGGTGAGATTCGTTATTGCACAGCTTCTCTTCGACTAGTTTAGGGAATTCAGCGAATCTATACATTACAGATTTGTAACTTAAAACAAAATTAAACATGCATAATCTAAACAATGCTATCTGTATATGTTTACTCACATTAATCAAACAGATTTGTACATTTAGTTCACGTCGAGATATGAATCAATACACTTAAATCCAAGGGAAATTGAGTAAAAAAGTCAAAATAATGGATATACTAGGTTTATAAGAACTCCATGGTTACCATGGTTACTTACTGTTTTCAGTGCACAATTGAAACAATACTGTGCAGTGCTTTGTGTTCTGTTATTAGTTTTGATTGCTGAGCTTTGCTAATTTATTCTTAAACTTTCAAGGGTTTAGAATAATTATAATAACTACTAACCGATCTTCTATTATTTGTTTAAAAATAAACTACAAACCTTGAAAGGTTTAACCCTAAAAAGGCCGGGCTATTTGAGATCTTAATACGGCCGGGGGTCCATTATGGCCTCCCCTAAGATCTCGGCCGTGAAACGGCCGTTCGCCGCGAAAATTTGCATGCATATCAAGTAAAGTGTATAGAATACTATAGTAATTTAGATTTTTTGAAATTTACTCATTTGCATATTTATGGTAAATTATGCAAATAAGGTCCAAACAATTCACATTTTGACCCATAAATCATATATTCTTCATATTTAAGCTTTCTTTTCCAGTACATATATTTGTTTGACCACTTTAAATAATAATACGACAAAAAAATTTGGAAGAGCCAGGTTATTCCTTATGTTATCTCTTGTTTTGATAGTTACCTATGTATTTCATTGTTTTTTTAACTTATGTATTTCATTGTTTTTTTAACTTATGTATTTCATTGTTTTTGTTGTTTTATTTAATTTCTAACTATAATTCAACTATTTTGACCCACAAAACAAACACCTAAACTTTAAACAAGACCAAATAACCAATGTTTTATCTCTTTTTAGAAAAAATGATATTTCCATATGTTTTGTACACAAATCACGAAAATGAGCGATTTTCGGGCCGACATGTAAAGACAAAAAATCACGTGAATTTGTAACGGTAGGTCCGATTTTCAAAAAAAAATGTTTTAAAAGATGCGCAAGACTCGAAAGAAAAAAGTCATGAAGCGGCGGGGCGTCATCCGTATGCGTTCCCGAACAATCAGAAACATCGCGGGGTGGGGGGAGGGGACATAATGGCCCCCGGCCTTATTAGGGTTAACGCAAATTAACAAAACAATCTTTTGTTAATATTGATTGTATTTTTTTGACAACAGGTCTACCCAATCTCATCGGTTTTTAAGTTCACCTCGCATATTGTACACTTATGGGTTTACATTTACGCAACAACAAAGAGAGAAATAATGTAAGGAAATCATTAGCAAGTAGAATATGTCAAAGTGACGGCCAAATAAATATTCCAGAGCAAAATTAACTTTATGCTTATATGTTTATCAGGAGCAGTTTGAGAGAGGCTTTAAAAGTTTTTCCTTCACAGTTTTTTTATTTTTTATTTTTATTTTTTGGGAGCCCCCCTCCCCCAACAAAAATATAATCATCATGTCCCCCAAGAAAATTTTCGCGAGGTACACAGAAAATTAGAGGCAAAAAACCCAAAGCTCCCCAAAGCCTCCAAAAGCCCCAAGTGCCCCCAAATTCACCAAGTTATTGTTCTAGAAACGCTTTTGCTGTTATCAAACTAAAGATTAATACAGGTAATATGTACATGTAGCACTCACCCAAAATGACGCATAAAATCTGCAAGTATTTATGACACACCATTTTTGAGCCAACTGTAGGTTCTCTCCAATAGATATATTTAATGCTCGCTCGGGAACAAAATATTCCTTCCAAATACTGTCACACATTCGATGTGTGAATATTTTGTACCGGTGACTGTGATCGTATGACTCTTTCGCAATATATCTGACCTGATTTCATTGGATGGTTGTACAGAGGGACTCCGTGATTGGTTGGATTAGCACGTGACGAGATAGCGGATCTGTTGGCATTTGAATCTCTAATAAGACACTTGACAACGTTAATGTGATTATTCAAAATGCGATAATAGAAGAAGGGAATAAACACACAAACACACACACACGCACACACATGACCTCGCACTAACACATATTGATAAAGAAAAACACTCAAAGGAGAGAAAGAGACATTAATGAGAGAGAGAGAGAGAGAGAGAGTGTGTGAGAGAGAGAGAAAGGGAGGAGAAGTGAAAGATTGAGGAGTTATTCAATTGAAGGTATCGATTTTATAATGTAGACGCAATTCATCATGATATACACCAAGGATTTTTATTTCGACAGTTTTAATTAGTTTTACAATTGAAATATAACACGCGATTCGCTTCATAGATATCATTATAATGATGATTGCCCACTTCAACCATTCCAATAGCAAGTCAGTGGTTCTATTTTCTCCATGCACTTGCCCTTTTTTATACATAAAACATCTTATTTTATTTGTTATCACCTTCTAATCGTATAAACAGTCTACAATCTTCTTCAAATATATTGTGTTCTTTGTTGGGAAATACAACTTGGCAGACTTTGTTTAAAATGAAAATTATCAAGTACTATAACTGCGCACCTCCTCGTTCGAGTGGGAACATGGTACAAGTTTCACCTAGATAGTATGATCAATCATTTATAAGAATTTTTGGAGTGCATGAAATGTATTGTCTTCTTTTTGTAAGCCTTTTGTAATCGTAAGTACACCTGAACAAATACCTTTTAAAGAGTTAAAACCAAATGATTTTTCGTCTCGAAGAACAGTTGCAATGGATGACCAAATATTCTTTGGGGAATTCAACAAAAAACAAAAAATTCTACTCGTAATGCGATCTTTACCTTTATCAATTTGTTAAAAGGCAGAGGATATTTTGGGGCCGATGGTTTACATGGATTCAGAAGAAGGTTGAGTTTTGTAAAATCTGCCGATAATTTGTGAGCATTCTTTTTATATCGTCTTGGAAGTATAAAATAGTAGAAATGTTCCCTGAAAGAGATTGCTCTTCAAATGCTCCATTGTTCGAAATATTAAGAGAAATAGTTTAAACGTTTGAACCAAACCTTCATACCAAATGTGTGTGTAATCACAGTTAAAGGGAGATAGTAGTCAGTTTCCATGTGCAGCAGATCATAATTCGCTGATACCATACTTGATGGAAAAACCATTGATAATAATAATAATAATAATAATAATAATAATGATTTAAGATTTGTATAGCGCACATATCTGCCTATAATGGCACTCAAGGCGTACAAAAACGATTCACTACTAACATTTCAATTACAAACAATAAACAAATTAAAGTTAACAAACTAATAATAAATCAACGAATCAAATGAAAAATGCAAATTACAAAGTCAGTAAGATATTGAAATGTTCATGAGAGATAATCATATTTTTCCTTCATAAGGTAGGTCTTTAGATTCTTGTGGAATAGTTCAATTGTTTTGCTTGATTTAATGTATGAAGGGAGTGCGTTCCACAAACGCGGGGCTGCTACAGAGAAAGACCTGTCGCCCCAAGACCGCCTCGTTCGAGCTTCCTGGAACTGGTGGACATTTCCCGAACGCAGACCAAGTCCAGAGGATCTCTTCTCCTCCAGTAGATCTGACAAGTACAATGATGTCTGGTTGGTTTTAGTTTAAAAACCAGCGAAAGTACCTTGTACTTGAGTCTTTGCCTCACAGGCAGCCAGTGTAGATCCTCGAGAACGGGAGTGATATATCGGGTGACAAGCCGAGCCGCAGAATTTTGGACCTTCTTCAGTCGTTTGATGAGAGTGTCGGGCAGTCCATTCAGGGTACTATTGTACATGTCCAATCGTGACGTGACGAGTGCATGGACTGCCTGTTTCGTGGCATGTGGAGTCAGATAATCCCGGATCCGACGAATGTGCCTAATGTGATAAAATGCTGATCGGATGCAGCTAGAGATTTGGGGTTCCATTTACATGTTGGAATCCAGTGTCAGACCTAGTGAGCGTACTTTGGAAGCCGAACTAACACGTGCCTCACCAACTGTGAGATGGGGGAACAATGACCTTCTTCATCTGTTGGGAAGAACCGAAGTAGATAAATTCGGTCTTCACCTGATTAATTCTTATAAAGTAGATCTCTGTTATACAGGACTCAAATCTGGCAAGGGTGTTGCCAGTTTGATTAGGCAGGCACGACAAATACAGCTGAATATCATCAGCGTATATGTGATACATTAAATTATGCCTGTTGATAATGTCACAAATCTGTAAAATGTACAAAGAAAACAGTTGCGGACCGAGCACTGAACCCTGAGGCACAGAACGGTTGAGAGAAACTGGGTCCGAAACGTCATCCTCACCAATGCGAACAGCCTGAGTGTGATGGGTGTGCAGTTTTCTTACACAGCAAACCCGTGGTCCTATCAAGAAATACCCCTTACTCTCTCGTAGAGCCGTCGGGCGAGGGTAATGTAAGATAATGACTTTTCCATATGGGGCGATCAGTAAAAATACGTCTGTAATGCGACTCGGCAGGATTGAGTCAATATCTTGTAATTCTGGTTATTCCCAAAAAATTACATGAAAATCCAATTCTAACTAGACATTAAAAACGTCACGGCGACGATTTAGGTGATCTGCCGCTTTGATCGAGACATAATACATGTAGAAACTAAATGGGAGATATGGTATTTTAGAAATATTTTACCCTCTATACTCATATAACACACATAGGGTATAGGGTATAGGGTATTTGCACATGTTCACATCTATAAACAACTTGGGTACCGTGTTTACACTTCTCTACAGTACGTATATGCAAATGGCCACGGGCTTCTTCACACCCTAGTTGTAAAATAGGTTAACACACACACACACTATCATTTCATGAGGCGTTCATTCATATTATAAAATAATCCTATTCTTCTACCGATTCTATACATTTAAAGGTACTATGTCCCATTTGTAGGTTAAATTCCAACGGCATTTGAAAGACAATACTAATTTAGAACTTCCCTCACAACGAAAGGGCTTGAAAATGGCTTTAAGTGGGAAAATAACGACCATTTAGTTGTTGAATCGACTTAAGTGATTGCTATCACCTAAGTAATAGTCTGATTTTCAGACCCTTTTACCGAATGGTCGTACGTTTTGTGCAGCACAAAGATTCAATCAGTTTAATTTTGGCCATTACAAGTACCGTAGTGGGTTATTGATGTAGACAAATGCTCATGAACCTGTCATGGCTCATTTTATGTATGTTATTACCAAAGAAAAAAAGATGTCAGTCAGTCACTCAATCGTGTCTGACAGTGAAGTCTAGAAGGTAAACGGGTTTCCTTGCATGATTTGAATACTAGGACACTGCTAATGTTTAAATTTCACAAATAGGACATACATGACATATTCATTAGTCCTACAAAGTTTTACAGAATTTGATGTTGGCTGCAAAAGGGACATAGTATCTTTAAAGTGTAATAGTAAAACATTGAAATAGTACACACTTATGTACTTGCAATACTCATCAATTCATTATACAATTTAATAACAATATCCCGGCGATATATGTATCTGAACACCAAAGTAAATCAGCATAAACACACTCATCCAACCAGGGGCGGCGGGGTGACTTCCAAAGTGGGGGGCACCAAAAAAGGGCACTTTCTGGAAAAAAAGGGCATTTGCAAAGGGAATCTCAAGACGAAAATATACCATTTTTTAGACATTGGTATAAAAACCTACATTGTGATTACATTATCAGGGATGATTTCAACATTTGTTTCTCTTATACATCATACAAGATATTTTGCATTCGGGTGTGATGGCCTGTATATTCATTTGCGAGCGAATAGAAACGAGCGAGAAAAAAATAAAATATGTGAGGTCGCAGTGCGAAAAATTACATCTTATAAAGAGGGAAAACAAATCCTGATCGGGTTTAAGCACATTCTCATAACGAAAGAATAAAATAAATTTATAAATGCGAGCGAGTTTTGGGGGAAACTGCTCTTAGTCACTTTAAATTAGGGGCACGTTTAATGATGAGAGGAAAAGGGGACACTTATCGAAATGGATACGACACTTATTAGTAAAAAAAAGAAAAGAAAAAAAAAGGAGCACGTGTCAAAGTACAAAAGGCTATTATGAGAGGTGAAAATGGGGCACTTCTTACACTTGAAAAGAGGCACTCACCAGGGATGAAAACAGACCCTTATGCGAATGGGAAATGGGCATTTGTCGACGGAAAAGGGGCACCCATTATATTTTGATAGGGGCATTTATAAGAGGTGAAAAGAGACATTTATGCAATTGGGATAGGTCTCTTATTAGGAAGGAAAAGGGGCACGTATCATTGTTAAAAGAGGCACTTATTGCACCTGAAAAGGGGCACTGACCAATTATGAAAAGGGGCACTTATGAGAATGGAAAAGGGGCACTTATAATAAAGGAAAATGTGCATTTGTTGAAAGAAAAGAGGCACCGATCAGATTTCAATAGGGGCATGTATCGGAGGTGAAAGAGGGCTTTTAGGAGAAGGGGGAAGTAGTTCTAATTAAAGAGAAAAAGAGGCATATGTTAAGATAGACGAGGCACTTATCAGAGGTGAAAAGAGGTAAATATGAGAAAGGGAAGGGCACTAAAAAGGAGGCAAAAAAACATTTATTAGAAAGGAAAAGGGGCAGGTGTCAAAAAAAAGGGACAGTTATAAGAGGTAAAAAGAGACACTCATCAGAGATAAAAGAGCACTTGTCAGGAGGGGAAGGGACACTTATCAAAGTAACACGAGCATCTCTCAAATTTGAAAAAGGGGCAATGATCGGAGGTGAAGGGGGCACTTATCTGAAGTTAAAAGGAGTAACTTCTCGTACCTGAAAAGGGTAACTTACCAGAGATGAAAGGGGCACTTATGAGAATGAAAAGGGACTATTTTTTTAAGGTGAAAAGGGGCATTTCTCAAAATGGTAAGGGTCTCTTTTTTAAATGGGGGCATTTATCACAAAGAAAAGGGGCACATGTGAAAATAAAAGTTGTGCTTATCCGAGTTAGAAAGGGGGTAGTTATTAAAAGAGGAAGGGGCACTTCTTTCAAAGAAAAAGAGGCAATTGTCAAAGTAAAAGCGGCACCTCTCAGATTTGAATAGCAATTATCAGAGGTGTAGGGGGCACTTATCGAAAGTAAAAAGGGGCACTTCTCGTTCCTGAAAAGGGGCACTTACTACAGATTAAAAGGGCACTTATGAGAATGGCAAATGGGCACTTATTGCAAAGGCAAGTGGAAACTTGTCAAAGGAAAAGGAGCAGTTATCAGTGGTAAAAAAGGGAAGGGGCACTTTTACTAAGTTATAGTGGCACTTGTCGAAGTAAAAGGGGCACTTTTGGGGTACTTGAAAAATTGGGGGTGGGGGCACTGTGTCCCCCGCCCCTCCCCCTCCCTCGGAAGCGCTGCCTCTGCATCCAACTCTTTGGATGCACATTCACATTCAACGCCTATGCACAAACTCATTAGGAGATTTGCTACACTACCGATCATCTAATAACACAGAGTCAATGAGAAATTCGGACCCTGAAAACAAATCTCACCCTCCATTCATATAACAAGTACAAGTAGAAACCATTATGGAAGATTTGCAGTCTTCACCTAAAATCGAAATTTCGAGCACGATTCTGTCTTCTGATCAAAAATTATATCGAAACTCATTCGTAGAGTAAAGTCTCAGCTACAACATAATAAAATATGGGAGACATCAAAGTAAGGAAAAGGGTAACTTACCAGAGATGAAAGGGGCACTTACCAGAGATGAAAGGGGCACTTATGAGAATGAAAAGGGACTTTTTTTAAGGTGAAAAGGGGCATTTCTCAAAATGGTAAGGGTCTCTTTTTTAAATGGGGGCAATTATCACAAAGAAAAGGGGCACATGTGAAAATAAAAGGTTTTCTTATCCGATTTAAAAAGGGGGTAGTTATTAAAAGGGGAAGGGGCACTTCTTTCAAATAAAAAAGAGGCAGTTGTCAAAGTAAAAGCGGCACCTCTCAGATTTGAATAGCAATTATCAGAGGTGTAGGGGGCACTTATCGAAAGTAAAAAGGGGCACTTCTCGTTCCTGAAAAGGGGCCCTTACTTTAGATTAAAAGGGCACTTATGAGAATGGCAAATGGGCACTTTTTGCAAAGGCAAGTGTAAACTTGTCAAAGGAAAAGGAGCAGTTATCAGTGGTAAAAAAGGGAAGGGGCACTTTTACTAAGTAATAGTGGCACTTGTCGAAGTAAAAGGGGCACTTTTGGGGTACTTGACAAATTGGGGGTGGGGGCACTGTGTCCCCCCCCTCCCTCCCTCGGAAGCGCTGCCTCTGCATCCAACTCTTTGATGCACATTCACATTCAACGCCTATGCACAAACTCATTAGGAGATTTGCTACACTACCGATCATCTAATAACACAGAGTCAATGAGAAATTCGGACCCTGAAAACAAATCTCACCCTCCATTCATATAACAAGTACAAGTAGAAACCATTATGGAAGATTTGCAGTCTTCACCTTAAATTGAAATTTTGAGCACGATTCTGTCTTCTGATCAAAAATTATATCGAAACTCATTCGTAGAGTAAAGTCTCAGCTACAACATAATAAAATATGGGAGACATCAAAGTAAGGAAAAGGGTAACTTACCAGAGATGAAAGGGGCACTTACCAGAGATGAAAGGGGCACTTATGAGAATGAAAAGGGACTATTTTTTAAGGTGAAAAGGGGCATTTCTCAAAATGGTAAGGGTCTCTTTTTTAAATGGGGGCAATTATCACAAAGAAAAGGGGCACATGTGAAAATAAAAGGTTTTCTTATCCGATTTAAAAAGGGGGTAGTTATTAAAAGGGAAGGGGCACTTCTTTCAAATAAAAAAGAGGCAGTTGTCAAAGTAAAAGCGGCACCTCTCAGATTTGAATAGCAATTATCAGAGGTGTAGGGGGCACTTATCGAAAGTAAAAAGGGGCACTTCTCGTTCCTGAAAAGGGGCACTTACTATAGATTAAAAGGGCACTTATGAGAATGGCAAATGGGCACTTATTGCAAAGGAAAGTGGAAACTTGTCAAAGGAAAAGGAGCAGTTATCAGTGGTAAAAAGGGGAAGGGGCACTTTTACTAAGTAATAGTGGCACTTGTCGAAGTAAAAGGGGCACTTTTGGGGTACTTGAAAAATTGGGGGTGGGGGCACTGTGTCCCCCGCCCCTCCCCCTCCCTCGGAAGCGCTGCCTCTGCATCCAACTCTTTGGATGCACATTCACATTCAACGCCTATGCACAAACTCATTAGGAGATTTGCTACACTACCGATCATCTAATAAAACAGAGTCAATGAGAAATTCGGACCCTGAAAACAAATCTCACCCTCCATTCATATAACAAGTACAAGTAGAAACCATAATGGAAGATTTGCAGTCTTCACCTTAAATCGAAATTTTGAGCACGATTCTGTCTTCTGATCAAAAATTATATCGAAACTCATTAGTAGAGTAAAGTCTCAGCTACAACATAATAAAATATGGGAGACATCAAAGTAGGGATAGACGAGATATTCTCAAAACAACAACGGCAAATATTACCTAATCGAATCAAATTCAATTGTTTTCCTTTAAGTGGCACTATGTTGACGTCAAAGCATTTTAACAGCAAACTTGATACCTGAAATCGCATCCCCAATTCTTACCTTATCAGAAGATGAAAGGAAGATTGGAGGTTACCAGCCCTTTGAAGAGAAATAGCGGATTCAAAATAAGTACTTTTTTTACCACTTTGGGCAGTTTTTGCATATGCAAATATAGAAGAGAGAGAGAGAGGGAGAGGTTTAAAAAAATCATGAAGAGTTGGAATGAATCAAAGTCTCAACGACCCCCTGATGGCTTTGGTTTATATGGTTCAACTTTTAAAAAAGGGGAGAGAGGATTACACAAAAATAATCATATCGCCGTGGCTCCCTTTAAAAAAAAAATCGCCAATATGAGTAACGGTTTACAAAGCACCATTGACCTACTTTTACATTCAGTTACGTGTAGTACGTGATCATTTTTGCGTAAGCCTACTAAATGTTTCAAATTATACATTCAATGTTATTATTACTTATCATGTGGTATTTAATCCTTGACTCTATTATCATTAGTTATCATTCACTAATAATGTATGTGATGTTTGATTTAAACCGTAATTTAGGACATTTTTTTGTTCACGCTAATATACTTGTTTGCAATCAATATTTGTACTTTAGTGAAATCAGTGACTACGTGTACCTCCTTTATCTAGTCTTAATATTTAGTAAATTATTCACATGGAAAATAAGAAAGGTTATTTAAAAGGACTTGATAACATTGTTCAGATGAGAGATATTGTGCTAAGGTAGTGACTTCCATGCTAGATGTACAATTAAAGATAATCTGAAAGTTTGGGTGAACACAGACCATTATTAATGATAACAATTGGGGAAAACTGATCTGATCGATTCCTTAATTCTCCCAACTATATAATTACAATTCAATTACATTTTAGGTGAATGTGAATCGTCACAAAGCAATGAATTGGCTCTATATACCATTCCAGACATTTAATTGTTGAACGATTTTTAAAAGCCTGTCTTATGTCTTATTTTTTATGGAAAACAAAGAAAACCATGAATATCTTTGTGGTTTGATCATTTTTCAGGATTTTTCGCATGTTAGAGGGTTAGTACAGTAGAAGGAATATAATAAGTATCATTTCATACAAAAATTACGCAGTTTTTTCATCAACCTTTAACAATGTTACCGAGTCACTTTAAGAAAATGATATTAGGGTCATTCATAATCAGTCATAATCATTAACACGGTTATCATTTTCCAATATAATTCAATATCTCAAAATATATCGTTTATCAGAATTTTATTTCGATAATCTTCAACTCAGTTTAGAAGCTAAATTGTCTACGTGTGTTGTGTTATAAATATGCATGAAGACAGCTAAAGTATATAATATGAGGAAAAGAAACAAGCCATAACCAAACGAAAATCAATATTATGTATGCTTATTATTTTTCTCGTCACCAAAATGTATCAATGTGTCCGTATCCTATGTATGTTCTTGTGAACTATCTCTGAGCCTTTTTCTTTTCTTTGTTTTTTACATGTGAGCGAAAAAAATATCCATGTTGAACGTACATTAGACAAATAAATACAATGAATCAATCGATGTGAAGAAATTCCATCTGAATTTATAAACAAACGTTATTAGAATTCAGCCTCTGTCTTTCTACATGTCATTTTCATTAACTTAAGAAAATCGAAATATTATTTTCTATGTGGTCCATACCACAGGTTAATGAGAAGGGCTATCGTCTATTTCAGTGGTCGAGAGATAGGTAGAAGTGACTGCACAACATTTTCTTGTTAGGCTGAAGTGAAAGACATGATACAACCCTCTCATTTTCTGGTTCATAATCATTATTTATTAACGTACCTGTAAGCGGGCGAGTGAAGCAAGCAAGCGAGCCTTTGATAATTCCATGCAATTTGACTATGTTTCGATTGGACCTAGTGTATATGCTGTACGTATTAACCCTTTTCAAATAATATATAGCCATGTCTGAATATGAAGGCTAAAACCACCGGTTATACTATCAGACGAAGAGAAGAGAATTCAATAATTAAAGTTGGAAGGTTAAATAGATCATCAAACCGGAGTCCAAAACGTGACTTGCTTGAACAATTAGTAATCATTATCGTCAAAAAATAGTGCATTCATAAATTACTTATCACTTAGTTGTGCCGCAGTCTTCGCCTAATGGCGAAACATATCTTAATTGCCAATCATGTTCAGCAAAGAATGGGGATCAAACGGAGTGGTTGGATGGTATAAAAAGTAAAGTATGCTCCAAGTCCTTTCATCAACCAAAATGTTGTATTATCCAAACAATTATTTGGTAAACATGCAAATGTAATAACTGACAAACAAAAAAGTTTGTTGATAGTAAATCGCTATCATCACAAATACTCTCATGCTATATGAGGATCTTTTAATACTCAAAAACAGAGTTCGGTATATTTACGTATTCATATTCAAACATTCTTATACGTTTTTTAAACGGAAATCCAACTTTAAGAGTAAACAACTCTAAAAGAAAGTTAAACAAATCAGGGTAGCAGCCTGGTGAAAGTTTGAGCGATGTCGGACAAAATTAAGAAAGTTATGATTTAAAAAAAAGTTGTAATCCTGTTATGGGCTCTTCAAATTTTCTGAATCAGTAATGTCACTGTGTTGTAGTAACCAACAAGTTCCCCATTTGTCCCAACACTTAAACTTACTTTTAATAAATATGTATGACTCAGTTGGATCTTTCTTCTTTAGAGGACTTAGAATAATATGCTAACCATGATATATTTTGAGTAGTACCCCAAGGGAGAAGGCACTTAGGAGAAGAACAAAAATGATGATATTTTTTTATACAAGACAAAAAGGAGATTTATCCGAGACTACCTCAAAATCTACTGATCAAACTACCAATTTTAGATTCGCATAGACTTTTAAGCGATCTCATATTTCAAGCATTCATAACTTTCTTATTATTTGTCCGATTTTTTGTTCAAACTTTCGCCATTCTGTGGATCTTATTTTCCCGCTCAGTACAAGGGAGGTGGGGATTGTCACTTCCTAATCAAAATATTTCTCTCAGCAAATTTAAAATGTGTACAGACTTGTCAGAATATCTTGGAACTCGTTGAGAACTCTCAAATTTGAAAATCTGCTGAGTTGTACTCTTTCATCTAAATTGAAGGCATGTTTTACAGCATCCACCATCCCTACATTTTAAAAATGAGAACTTGTTTGACCAGGTTAACTTTTGATCTAAATATCATGTAAAGATAATTTTTTTTTCTCCATGTGCTTACCCCCCCCCCCTTGCAAAAAAAGAAAATTGTCGCTCATTTTTCGATAACCCCGGCGCACACTTCGCGATTCTCCTGTGATCTAATTTTCGTTGAAAGGGAGGTATATTTGATATGGAAATGTGATCAGCCACTTTCCTCCTGCTTTAGGCTTTAAATCATGATAAGAATATTAACAACAGGAATTTTAGTGCGTATAACTCTTTTAGTCACAATACAAGCCGAAACGCCTTCAAATCGTAGACAATCGCACTACTGGTCTGAGGTCACAACGATTCCGAGCCGATTTATCTTTCCCCCTCTAAATGAGCACGAAATCCCTTAAAATCAAGATTGTATTAATCATATGACAATGCAGACCCTCGGTCATTAATATTTTAAATGTTTGTATGTTTGTTCATATAAAATGCTATCACGAATTCTTCCAAAATTGAATCGTAGTCAGATCATGTAGTGTGTGCCTATTATGCAGAATACTGATATCCAAGATAAAATGTCAATTCTACTTCTAATATCACTATATGGTTCAGAAACATTAGCTAACCCTCTCCCATCCTCACATACAGACAAACACACACACACACAACAACAGCACACACACGCACGCACGCGCACACACACACACACACACTCACATTAAATTCTCCGGACACGCACACTCACACAATATTGCGATTCAAACAAAAAATGAAATAACATCAGAATGCATATATGATATAAGTATGTCTAATCGATATATGCTTGAAAGACATTTATTTAAAAACATTTTCATTACAAAGACTTTGAGCAAATGTGTATCTACAAATATGTTCTTGATAAATAAGACTTAATACCAATCAACTATAATTATACAGAGAGATATGATTTTTTTAACGAATCTTATTTCTCATTTCTATGCAATGCCCTTCCTTATAAATTGCTAATGGGAATTTTCTCATTTTTATGAATAGACTACACGTAACAAAACATTTTTAATTTCTTGAAATTGACGGATTTTTCTTCTTTGCATCTTAAAAATAAAACCCTATAAAATGTATGATTTATGATTTTGATATTAATTGATTTCTTAATTTTTGCTAAGAAGAGAAGAATAAATTGTTCAGTTGCATGATTAATTTTCTTCCAGCTAATCAAAGCAGACATGGGATTCAGTAGCGACCTATAAGCTGCAATTATATTAAAGATCCGACCTGGAAGAGTGTTTTTATTTTAAAGGTTGAATACGTACTATATACATCATATCCAAGAAAACGTTTTGTTTGCAGTTTGTACAAAAGCAAATATATGTTGATGCCTTCGTGACTGGTTCACCAGACATCTTATATACCAATTGTTTTGCACCTTGAAAATTTAGCGAATTTCGTGTTGGAATAGACTAAATCAAATAAGAGGGAGGAGTGTGCAAGTATCTTGGACAACTTCTTTTAGATTTCTTCGCTCTCATCAAGAAGGCGGGCGGACTCTTCCTTGTACTGACCCCGCTTCGGCGAGGCAGAGATATTGCTGACTTTCCGGAGGACCACAACCATCATGGCGGCCATTGCCATGACAACGGTTGCCATAGCAGCCATGGCAACCATCCATGGGTTGAAAGCATTGGTCATCTCTTGCTGCGTTGAGGAACCTTCATGAAACAATAACAACAACAATAATGATAATAATAATAATAATAATGATAATAATTATAATAATAATAACAATGATAATAATAACATAATTATTAATAATAATGATATCAATACAAATATTGATAATTACATTTATCACAGTAATAATGAGGACGATAATAAATATAATGACTTTTAAACGAAAAATGAGAATCTTGATAATTGTCTTTCCGTAGCAACATTTTCCCTTTTATTACATAAAAACACGTTGATAACTTCAGCTTTTGTAATGGTGGCTAAAATAATCAAATCAATGCACACAAATCCGACGACGTTTTATACTTGATTCTCAATCACCAAAGTATGTGCTTAATATGTATTATGCTACGCTAAGCGTATCTCCCCCCCCCCAAATGACAAAGTTACCAAATCTTGATTGATCTCTAGTTTCAAATATATGCCCCCATCAAATTTTTTTTGCAAAATATCATCAACATTATTAGCATTTTGTTAGTATAGATAAGGCACTACTGATGGAACTCTTTTGCAGGCCTTTATGTCAATTGTTACTAGCACGTTGGAACGGTACACTGACAATGACAAATCAAGTTCTTTATGGTCTGACAGCAATCCTAGTTATTGGGTTGTGTTATTATGATGAATTGTAGTTTCTTCGCCAAAATGGTGATGGTGAAGTCAGTGTTTGCTATCTGCTAGGTCATCATTATACCATGGAAATAACCGTTAGTGTAGCTTCAAAAATATCATAATAGTTAAATGTCTTAGTTATCCAATTATAATTTTAAACATGCGAATGTAAACTACTTTGGAGGTACAAACCCTTGTTAGTCGTGCGTAACAGTAACTACGTACAGTGTCTGCACTTTGATAGTACAATTGACTCTGTACTTACACAGCCATATACAATCAGATCTAGGCTCTGCTCAAGGCTTTAAGAATTGTAAAGTTTTGAATTAGAGTCTGGGCTTGCAGACTAAGGGTAACACGATCGCAAGTGCTTTCGAAAAATCAACTCATCAACTCCATTAAAAATTATGTTCAGATTACGAAATACGCCATTATCATGTTCACTCATTTCAATAGGCGATCGCAAGGTTATAGAAATTGTCTTGGGTCGATTTTCGAAAGTAGTTGCTATCGTGTCGGGTATATTGGCGTAAAAATGAATGCCCTACTTACCGCTCTCGCTGATGTCCATACGTGAGATGCTATCCTGTTTCTGTGCAGAGCGTCGGACGCGGAGAGGTCCTCGTGTGAATCGCTTGGTCTTGAGTCCGCTGTTCACGTCACGCCTCTTTCGGCCCGTGATCATTGATGAAGAACTCGCACATCTTTGGTCGCAAAGAGAATCTTCATCTCCAGCATCGCATACGAGGAGGTTGCAATGGATGTAAACCTGTGCGTGTAAACATAATGTAATATGTCATACAATTCATCATTTGGGTAAGGAGGGAGAATCAAATACTTTCACTGATAAAACACTTTAAATCAACGAGGGAATAATGATAATATCGAAGTTTTGTTTTCTACATAGAATTAAGTTAGATTAACGGTAATGCAGTTACATTCGAACAGCTCTCTATCTTTATGATAAAATGACTTCCCATAAAGGGAAGTTGTTCTTTTCATAAATTTGCATTTATTCAAACGAGAATATGTAAAAATGATATCATTATTTCTATGTTACGGTATTTATTAAATTAGAACATATTCAGCTGGATATTGATACAACTAAATTATACATGTACAATATTTTTAATCTTGAACCGTGAGGTGGTGATGCAAAGGGTAAAACAGAAATATTTCAAGTATTGACCACCTACCATGTCGCCCTCATCGATAAATCTGAAAGTGTTCATCTCTACTCCGACACGGTAGTCTTCTAGGTAGGTGATGTTAGTGTCAAGGCCGTCAGTTGAGCAACTTTACATAGAGGATGAAAGCAATTGTGATATTTGAAGATCAAATAGAAGAATAAAACATTAATTGTTCATTTCAAATAATAAAGTCATTAACGCAGTTGCACCTATCGTTTGGTAATATTTCACCGAAAACAAGACGTTGGTGTCAAAGCCTTATCTGTAAGGGAGGGAAGTTCTGTTGACTGAATGTCATAATATCCTTAGACTGATTCACTGTATTGGTCCTACTTTACATTGGTCCTGCATTCCATTAGACCTTACAACAAAATATATAACTCTTAAATAAGCTAAATGACAATTGTCCTACAACTTCCCAATTGGCCCTCATGCCTGCAGTCCTACTTGATATCGACTCTTCATGGAATTGGCCATCCGACCTATTCGACGCTTGTCCCAATATCCAAAGGTTATATAACACTGACCATGATAATATTTTTAACAATATGAATACGGCTTACTACCAATCACAGACCCAATGATGAATTTAATAACATTTTCATTGCCCTGGGCCCCGTTTTATAAAGAGTTGATATTAATCGCAACTTATTTGTAACACGGGGCTCATGTCGTTCCCAGATATTTCTTCAAACCATCCCCTTATGTTAGTTAGAACAATTCTTACGCATCGTCGATGAATTCGAATAGAGTATCAGAATCGTAATTCGAATCCGGTGTGGCTCTGCAGGAGCGGATCGAAAGGTCAAGGGTGCCGTCTAGAGAGAGCACAGATGCTGCGAAGTAAAGCTCTTCATTGAGGCCGATGCTGATGGGGTAAGTATTTAAGACCTCTTCGTAGGTTTCATCTGCGTAGATATCGAAGGAGAAGGTGTAGGCACCCTCTTCGACGAGGGTCTTGTCGATGGTGTAGTCAGTTAGCTGGTAGCTGACTGATGATCCCACCTGCTTACTTCTGTTGTACGAGCATGAGAGAGGGATCTCAATGGCGAACTGACGGCTGATGACATCACTATCTAGGTAACGGCTGATAACACGGTTGGTGTATGTCTCCTGATCATTGCTTTCCTAGAAGAAGATGGACGGGTCAAGATATCGAGAAAAAAAGAAAATAATAATAGGCTTTCTGTAGCCTTAGAGGGGTCGTGGTCGAGTGGTTTAAGCACTTGACTTGAAATTCAGAGGTCACAGGTTCGATCCCCGACACGGCACTAATGTCTTTTGGCAAGGCATTAATCTACATTTGCCAGTCCATACCCAGAAGAGAAATGGAGACCTGGTAGGATGACGGAAGCTTTTGTGTTAGTTATTGCCATATGTCTCACGGTGACCATATAGTAGGAATACTCCCCAGGGAGTGGAGAGGGTGCACATTGTGCGTAAATGAATCCGATTATTGGGGTAATAATATTTTTAAAGCGCTTCGATACGGTAGTTCGTATTAAGCGATATATAATTCCAATTTTATTTGGGTCATCAAGTTTCCAATTTTATTTTTCTTACCTTGCAGTATAAAGTCGTTAAAAAAGCAGGCAAGTAAGCAAGATACTAAAAAAAATGTGCTTTTTTTATGTGTGTCCATTCAATAATTTTTCTTTTTAAATATCACCATCAATATAGCTCTCATGAAAAAATAGGCTATGAAAAGTTTATCGGTACTGTCGAATGCAATATACCGATTGCAAGTTTGGCAATTTCATAATTGATGCCATGGCACAACGATAAAAGTCAGTGAACTTTTCATGTATAATTTCTCTGCTTAAACTGAGATACTAACTTCAGCACTAGACCAGAGTCTACCTAACACTAACCCTAACCCTGTATATTTGACGAGATAAAGCTCGAAGCAAAATTTCGGATCACACCAAAAAGTGCTTACCGTCCTGTTCGTTCCGCATGCGGTAAGGTTGGTGGTGAGTTCGATGATAGCATCACTGTCATCGTTGACTGTGTCTTCTCCCCAGCAGTACTCGTTATCAGCGTCGTCTTCGTTCTCGAATCGGACGTTTTCCCCAGCCATCTCACCTGTCAGGAGTGACTTTGGGATCTCAACAATCATCTGCGTGTCCGTGCATGTGAGGATGATTCCTTCAGTGTCCAATTCTGTGAGAGAGAAAATAAAAATGGCGGGGGAAGATGACGACAACATTTCTGATAGTAGAGCATGGACTACAACATCGAGTGTTTCCCCTTTCACCTGTTAACAGGGTTACAATCGTCTCCCATTTACAATCTTCTTGAGATTTTCATGTGTCCTAATTTGTGGCTTGGGGAATAATTCTCGACAAACAAAGTATTGGAAATCACGATCAGATCCAATATCAAACTTAGACTAACACCAAAAAACCTGGCAGGCATGATTATCTTTTCAGGCTTGGGTATTTCATGGTATTACTATGTGAAAGCGTCCCCACTCCGCGTTTCCACTTCTAACAAGCAAACGGTGGGAAAGAGTATGTCATTCGGCAGATTGTTGACTGCGATTGACATAGCTTTGCTTACACCTTAATGATTGAGACTTGAACAATTATGTATTTCTTCAAGCCTTATCTATGTAGCAATTCACTTGCGTACATCGTTCTTTCACGATGTCCCTATACATCAAGTGGATTATCTTCTTGATCAGTAGCTCCACCAAAAGGAGGTACCTATATCTACTGTCTTTTTTTTAATTCTTAAGACAAGTTTGTCCGACCATTTTTTAAAAGCATAACTCTTTAGAAGAGATTTAGGAAATGCTAACCCTATCACGTAAAAAAACTCCACTCCACTCCACTCCATCCTCTTTTTATCATATATTAGGGCTATAGTACTTCAGCTAAAGTCACATGAACCAGCAGCATAAAAAAAAAACATTCATTGCGAATAAAGCATATACTAAATACCGTATATCGGTTGTTCTTATGATGAATTTATGTTAATTCCTATCATATCCAGATCTTTATCCTTATCCTTCAAATTTCGCAGAAAGAACTGTTTCATTTTCGTCTTTCGCTAGAACGACTGATTTCTCTTTTGTCATACATGAATCCGTTTGAGAAAATACTGCCAAATAAATATAATGTAACTGAAATATACTAAAGGAAACTTACCCGGTGCTTCAGTCACTATACGGGAAACATGAGGGGGAAAAGTAAATAAACAAGATGAGCATTTTCTATTTTTAAACATATGAAATAACGATTGTCGTACGTCATAATATTCTCTAAACTTTATAAAAGAGTGATTTAATGTGATCTTTTAAAGAAGATATCTATTTTAGGCATATTGATATGAAATGTTAAAAAAAAAAACCCATATAGACTCATAAAAAATATGAATCAAGAGCTATTTTAATTCCCTTAACATTAAAAATACTACATGACTTGTATGGGTTTTAAACATTCCGTTAGTCAATTTGAAAAAAAATGCAATTTACCGTTTTTCTGTTTACCCTATGTACATTAGCAAAAGAAAGACATTTTTGATAATAGTAGCACTCGCTTATCTTTTCACTTAAATGTAAGAAATTAAATCTCACCTTGAGCGTTGATTCCTGAAACCAAGAGGAAAGCAAAGAGGGGAAAAAAGAAATTTGAATTAAGAAATAATCAATGAACACAAAACACAAACAAACAAAATAGCCTTTAATGGTAAGCCTTATTACTGCTACACATCTTTTATGTTTCGAGTAGGACAGTAAAATCATGAAACGAATCCTCAATGGCCAAAATTTAAAAAAAGGCAAATGAATCAATATTCTGAGCTGCCATGATCTTGATGATATGAAATACACTATTATACAAATATTGACTGCTCTGAGGGGCACAGATAGGGAGGTTAAAGCTAATCTTGAGCTCTGGTATGGGCATCGTATGTCAAGAGAACATGGCTATAATTAATTCTGGATTGTTGATCCTGCAGTAAATTTGATTGTTTGAACCAGTAAAATAAAAACAACCTCACAAAAATTGCTGGAAATCATCTTCAATAGAAACCACAACTCCCAATTGTACAAAGTGACATACACATGGTGTCGGGTCTACTTACCCCGGGGAGTACTGAGATTTGGTTTAAAGGGGGTGTGCAGCTGAAGCGTCTAAACACATACCCATTTTTAAGAGTAATTTTGGCAGAAAATGGTACCCATTATTAGGGACTTCCATTCAAAACGCAACCCATGTTTAAGGTTTTGCGGTATTCCATTTGCATGAATGATTTACACTTTATAGATTACCCGGTTACAAATTAGTCAGAAACGGAGCTAAAATTAATGATATTGACAAATGGACTTTGGTTACAAAAGCGATATGATTTCAATTATTTTTGAGGGATTTTGCATCTGGAATTTTAACTTAAGCGAGATTATGGGTGAGATATCATCCTGAAGAAAATAGTAACCCATGTTTAAGGACAAGATCTCAAATGTGGGGCACTTTTAAGGATTTTGCAGCAAAAAATCGTACCTCATGTTTAAGGTTTTTTTGCCAAAAAAGTAACCCATTAGAGCGGCTCATCCCCATATTCCGTATTAGGCGAGTATCCCCCTCCCCCCCGCTGCTGGCGAAAATTTGTTTTCTTCCCAAACATGTTTGCTTTTACTAATATTTCCGGTCTTCTGATTGGCTGATACGTTTTACGTCATTAGCAATGACGTGACCGTGAGGGTTACGGTTATAATAATCCGTATCCGGACACCTCCTTCCTGGACATCCACCCCCGAATAACCACCTCTAGGACAACCACCCCCTAGGACAACTACCCCCTAGGGCAACCGCTCTCTAGGACGATTACCCCCTAGGACAACTACCCCCCGGATAGTTGTCCGGGGGGTATTTGTCCTAGAGGATGGTTGTCATAGGGGGTAGTTGTCTAGGGGTAGTTGTCCGGGGGTAGTTGTCTGGGGGTAGTTGTCCGGAGTAGTTGTCCTAGGGGTAGTTGTCCTAGAGGGTGGTTGCCCTAGGGGGTAGTTGTCCTAGGGGGTAGTTGTCTTAGAGGGTGGTTATCCTAGGGGTGGTTATCCGGGGGTGGTTGACCAGGGGGTAGGTGTCCTAGAACAATAATTATCATGCAAACCCATTTTCATCAACCCATCGTTGACTCAATCGGTAAGGTCAGCGTACTACAATCTTTTAGTTGAATCCCAGTAATAATTCCGTCCTATTTTTTGCCTTTATAAATAGTGAGGTAAAGCAATAAATAATCAAAGTCTAACTGTTTGTGACCTGTTTCCAAGCTGCTAATGACGTAAAACATATCAGCCAATCAGAAGACCGGAAATACAAACCTGTTTGGGAAAAAAAATTCCCCCCCCGGGCTACTTACCCGGATAACTTATCTTTCTATGCTCGTTACTCAGCCCCTATACATTTTCTACCAAAATCGTATGGCACATGTCATTTATTTGTAATCTTGAACATTCAGTGTAAGTTTTGTTGGATTCTGTGGGAGTTTATTTTCTATCATTACCTGGGCCCCGTCTAATAAAAAGTTGATATCAATCACAACTTATTTGCGATTGATATCAGTCGCAACTATGTACATAAGAGATAGGAGAATGCAAACCTACGATTGACTGGAGGACTTACGATTGATTTGGATCGATCGCAACTCTTTATAAGACGGGGTCTAAGCTTATCTTTAAGGTTAATCTCGAAACTGCACTGTGAGCAAATGTAAAAAGAAGTGCGCGTGTCCACTGCGTGCATCGATTGTTAACTTAATACTCATCTAGTGTGTCCTTGCAGTGTACGCGCTAGTAGAACTATGCCCGGTTAATATTTTTCGCTATACTGCCCAGGAGTCAATAATGAATTTCATGCCTGTAGTTTTGACCAATCAGAAGCCCAGAATCTTGATATGCAGTATATAAATCGAAAGAAAGTGTTTTACTTCATCCGTTTGTTTTTTTGTCTGTTATACGAGATAAAGAAGATATTACTAAATAAAATGTAATACTAATAGGTTAGACATGATCATGACTTTGGAAGTCTTAGATATCTCCACATTTAAAATATCAAACATTGAAATCGTAGGAAAATGCCACCACTGAAGTATTAACTAGTAAATTTAACTCAAATTACATTTACGAAGCATCCCATTAACAGGTGAAAGAGGAAACACTCGATGTTGTAGTCCATGCTCTACTATCAGAAATGTTGTCGTCATCTTCCCCCGCCATTTTTATTTTCTCTCTCACAGAATTGGACACTGAAGGAATCATCCCATCAGTTTTTTACAAACTCCTATAGTCTTGGTAACGGACGCAATCGGTAGAACAAATTTATCAGTTATCTGGAACATTAAACAATTTTTTAAAGTAAAGTATTTAAGATGTGTTATCTGCTCCGTATGTATAAACCAATTTGGGTCCTCGATGAAATAAGATAAGATAATAAGTGCTCTACTATCACGACATTTTCACAGCAGTTTTACCTGTATGATATGAATATTATTTCGAAATTATTCACTGCTTGATCCTTTAGAACACCAATGAAACAAGGTAAAACAAATGTAAAACTTATCTAACAAAGCAGGCAAAAAATTATAATGAATCATTTCGTATATCACCATAGCATGATTATCATATAAGTTTTTTTTCTCGAATAATTACCTGAAATTGTCAGGAGTGCCAGAGAAAGAAGTACGAAACGTAACGCCATCGTGATGAATGCTTGTGTAGGAGACCAAGTAGGGGTCTGTCTTTACTCCTCAACTTCCTATTACACACTACTGGCAGGTCTTCAGGACCCTCTTCTCTTTTATTTCGTAAAGTAGTTCATAAAATCTTAATTCATCTGTGATTCGTCACCCGGATGAGCCTCATCATGCGCACAACACGACCCTTTTCTTTTCTTCCGAATGATCAGGATATTTTCTTTATCCCCGCTCCTTTCCTTTACCTTTCCCGTTGAAATCAAACTAAACCAATATTTGCTAAGGTCGTAATTGCCAAGATAAGAACGCAAAAGAAAGGTGCGGTAGCCCTGGTGGACATTTTTTTAATCAGAGTTGCGCCCTGTGATATCAGTGTGTTTATTACAGCTAGCTATTATTTTCTGGAAATTCATATGTTTGTTCCGTTTATTAATGCATCTCATACGTAAGCGGGAAAACAAATATGGCGTAACCCTCGTAACACCTCGTAACTGGTAGGTCTTGGGCTCGGGTTCGAAAGCAAATCAATGCGCTCGTGCCATTTGGTAACGCATTTAATCCTCATAACCAAGTCCCTCAGATATTCTTGTTGGAAATTTAGAATTAAAAACGATTTTTTTTTTCCCTTCATAATCACAGACAAAACAAAATCTAACCATGATATTTGCAAATTTTTCATTCATTTTGTTTTTAAAGTAGGGTTGGCTCATAGCGATTAACTTCATTTCTGGGAGGATGACTAACTTTGATGTGTTCCAAGAGGAAGCCTCCCCATTTCCTTTTTAAATGAATTAAAATAATTTCGTAGTATTCGCTATATTGGCGCTTTACGATCGTTGCGTTGCATACAATTTAAAGGTTTTTATGATATCTAAGCCACAGTGTATTTTATACGGAAGTGTAGCATCCCGGGGAGATTTCTAATTCTTGACGACTACAATTTCATACTAGAGCACTTCAGATCATAAACAGTCCGTTGTGGCTATGCATAGTTTTCAATACATTTATTTCTCTGTCTTCTTCTTCTTTATGCGGGGTCAGTTAGATAAATATATAGATAAAAGGGAGAGAAAAAAAGGGCAAGGACAAGGTAGGAAAAACGTCATCATTTATGAATTTGAAGTTGTTGCTACAAATCCTTGTTCGATTGTCTATTGGTACATGTACACAGTAACCTTCTAATACTCGGGGCAGCGCCAGGAGCGTCACAACGTGACGGACATGTGCGCTATATAAGAAGCCACCATTATTATTATTATTATTATTATCATGTACACCTTGATAGGGAAATTTGATTAATCTGATCAATTGTTTAGAAATTCAGCAAGGGTAACATACACAAACAGGTAAAAAGGGAAAAATAAACAGCAAAATTGTGGTAAGAGAGAGAGAGAGAGGGGATACAGACGAAAGAGAGGGGGAGAGAGAGACATACAGAGAAGGCGATGAGAAGGGGGGGGGGGTGAGAAAAGAAAGAGAGTAGGGGGTAGAGAGAAAAAGAGAAGCTTCCGCGAGACAAGCAGTGTCTGCGAGACAGATATTTCGGTCTCGTGAGCTGTTGGTCTCGTGGTGTCCGGCCTCATAAACCCTCCGACAACAGAAATACTGCTAGAAAGACAGGAAGAACGACAGGAAGAACGACATGAAGAGATATCTTTTCAGTAAGTCCGCAACACAAGCAGTGTCCTTCTCGTGCGTTGTCGGTCTCGAGGGCTGTGGCCAAGGAAAAT
>CP137675.1:26912665-26919657 GCA_037976565.1 Mesocentrotus franciscanus
TGAAATGATATATACGACTTGTTTGGTAACGTGAACTCTCAAACATTTCACAAAATTATTGTCTTTCTTAGAGGCGATATCAAATATTGTGGCTATTGACTGAAAATGAATGGGAAATGCATGTGACTGGTGTCGTTGTATAGTGGTTCATTCACTAAACTTTAATCCAAGGATTGGGGGTCGAATCCCAGCCCGGCACTGGCGTCATTTGACAAGACGTCAATTCTCATATGCCACTCTCCACCCAGGTGTGAATGGGTATCTGAAAATTAATGGGGTAATAATAATTGGAGGGCTCTCAGAAAAAACAGCACCGAAGATGATGGGGCATTCCTGTGTAACCCAAACTATTCTTTTATACTTTTTCATCTCGAAGATAACAATTTATAAACCATTGGATTTAAATATATGCCATCTTTTGATCGATAGTTTAGAAGTAAAAAAAGATCCATACCTTTCACAAGTTGTGATTTAGCACGATCAGAAAGACTTTTGAAATCAACATGAGGCGATTTCACCGGCCTTATACATCGCCCTTTAAAACGTGGGAACGTTACTAAGACGTATTGAGTTATCCGAACGAACATGATTTTATGGGATTTAACATTGGGATTGAAACTGCCCATCAGTTGATTTCTCGATAGTCTTTGGGTGGTATTGTCGGAAGCGGACTAACTTTAGTCCATGGTTTAATCCTCCGACTAAGTATGGAATGCCATGCAAGTGTCCATATGAATATGTTTTTGAATAATTTAATATGTCACTAAATTAAAATAAAATGTAATAACATAATTAATAAACAACAATATAACTATGACATAATTATGTTATCATGATAATTTAGGGACATATCAAATTATTCAAAAATATATTCATATGGACACTTGGCATTCCATACTTAGTCGGAGGATTAAACCATGGACTAAAGTTAGTCCGCTGTCGAGAATACCACCCTTTGTGTTCGTGAACGCATGGAACATTCGATAACACTTTACTGGATGCCAAAACATTCATGTGCTCAATATCTTTGTAAAAATATACAGTTTATCTTGCAGGGGAATAGGACGGAGTAAATTTTCCAAGATTTAACTAATTCATACCGGTGAAAACTTGATTGAAGATGAATAAATAATGGTATGAAAATGTCGAGGTCAGTTTAAAGTGCCTTTACGAGGGGATGTCGTCATATTATATGGGGAAAACCTACCTCCAAAATACAATAAAAAATATTGTTACTTCTTAGATTTGAACCAAGATAATTTGTACCACAAGATAAGATTTCAGGGAAATTCACTTCAATACCGGTGCACTTATGTTATCTACAACTGATACGCTAACAATATATTTTTAAATAAGCAATGACAAAATTATAAAGAAAGCAAGGAGCATCCGGTTTGCTGCGAGAATGACTAAGCCCTTGTCCGTCGCGACGGATCAAGGGCTTACTAAACCGACGGCGCACGTAAAGAGCTCTTTAGCCCTTTTCAGAGGGTTCACTACTCTTGCAGGGTGGTTTGCGAGATTGATATTTTGTTATATTCCTTATTTGTTTGTTTTGTCTATCTCGTAATTATATTAGTAATAATGCTGAAAATACTAATGCTAATGCTAATAATATAAGTAATAATGATAATAATGTTAATAAAAATGCTGATAATAAAAAATTAATAATAATGATAATTTTCTCAATGCTGTAGAATATTATTATCTCAGCTTTTGGTCCCCTGGGCTCTGGAACATTTTCTACAAAATAATGAGGGGGAGTGCTTGGAGGGATCAAGGGGTTCTTGCAATAATTTTTAATTTGTGCCTTGCACATATTTATTTATAATAAATGATTTTTTTTTCTTCTGGAACTACTACTATGTGGGCTAGCGGTTTTGTGACCTATTTTTAATGTTGGTTCCGTAGTGTGTTGGTCTCATGGGCGGTTGGTCCATAGGCTGAGCCCGGCTTGGATTATGACCGGAGGAAAGGCATTCCAAATGATAAACATTCGGAATATATGTGCCACTAATAAAACAGTCTCGATTATACAAAGATTTGAGTTAGCCCCTCAAAGTATGATTTTAGAGAAAAGCCTTTGATTTCAAAGAAAATTATATAAATTCAGAGACATCCAAATTAAATATAGGGGAAAGCTTAACAATCTGATGCAATATCAAATATTAAAAAAGAAGAAGAAGATAACAAAATATGATGATGTTGTAAAAAAGCGAATATCCTGTTTTTCGCACGTAGGCCTAAGAAGACGAATGACGACGCTTTGACATTGAAACAATGCTTCTGAAAGGTCACTGGGGTTTTCCAATTTTTTTTGTCTGGGTTTTGATGTATGATGAATAGCTAACACGTTCTGTTTGTCTTAGTTGATAAAATTGGCAGGAATCAGGATACACAATCTCACGGAGGTTCCAAAGTGTTCCCATTACAATGTGAACTATGTTTTAATATCGTTCGTAAGTGGGGAACCGGAATTAAGTTTGGGCATGCGAGGTATACCTCACTTGTTCTCCTGAGGGGCTGAAGGAGTGGCAGGCCCTCTGAGGCTTGAATTTTGTAATTAACAATATTTGGGCAATCGTCTTCTTATGTACTAGCAACTGTCACCTCCAATTCAGTAATTGAGGTAGCGTTTTTGTCAGTTGTATATTCTTTCATGTTTATGTCATGGGACATTATTCTGACGGAAAATGCATTATCACTACAAAAAAGTGTCAACATTTAGCAACTCGAAATTTTACATTCAGGAAAGATACGTCACCAGATTTGGGAACGCCTACTATGACCTCGAATGAAGTAGCAAGGGGAAAATGAGATGATGAAGAAAAGAAGAAGAAGGAGAAGAAGGAGAAGGATCAGAAAATGGAGAACAAGAAGAAGATGATGAAGAATAAGAAGGAGAGGAAAAGGAAGAAGAATAAATAGAAAACGAGGATAAAGAAGAACATACCTAAACAAAAACCTAAGTATAAAATACTGAGTATTCCTATATTCAGATCACCTTAAATCCACCATAAAACGTGGCATTGTCTCGGCCCTCTTTTCTTCCCGAACAAAATGAGCTGTATCCCTCCCATGACACCTGTTATGTACATGTACACCCCCTCACCTTGTCTGGCCACCAAAAACAGACTTAGTCAGATTTGAACCTTCATGCATGTTTAATCCCATTTTACCATACGTTCTGTTAATCTTACACAAAATACATTCTCTTACATATTATTCTAAGGAATATGTCGAGATATTTTTTTTCTTTCTATCTTTAAATTCAAAAAATAAATGAATAGAAAATACTTATTTCCTTAGATCAAAACTCATTTCCTACCTGTTAGGGGCATATGTATCAATATCAACATCTGTTTCCAAGTTATTGTTATGCACGACTAATGTGATATGCTACTTCAATGAATTTACATGTTTTGTTTTGTTTGGTTCTGTTTTCACTAAATGAATGAAAAGTCTGCCTATGGTGACTATAGGCTTGTGAAAGTGCTTTCCAATACATCAAGTTTATTGTTAGTTTTATTTAGTTTGTAATAAACAATTTGTCACAATTTAGATAGCAAAATCTTTAACTAATAATTTTCATCATATTTATTGCTCCTAATTTTTCAATCTTGGAAATGACATGAAACATATAGGAACTGTCGAAATCATTAATTTCATTCCATTTACCATCACCCTTCTACGCCCATTGTCGTAAAAATGACGATGATCACCATCCCCGTAATCATAAAGACTATCGATGTCATAATGAACACAATCGTCTTTTTATCATCATCGTCATCATAATCATCATCTTCCAAATCCTCTTCTTTAACATTAGTGATATCATCATCAGCAGCGTCAGCAGCAGCATCAGCATCATTACCTTATTCATCATCATCACCATCATCGTCAACACCATCATCAACATCATCATCAACACCATCATCATATTTTTCATCTTAACCAACATCATTATCTTTATAAACGTCACTGCTATCATGATTACGTTGATAATCATTATTTTCATCATGGTTATATATTCCTCTTGATCATATCCTTAATTAACCTCATCATAATCATAATCATAATCATAATCATCATCATCAATGATAAAGTCATCATCCTCGTCATTATCATCAGTATTATCATCATCAGTGACAACATCACTGTCAACATATCGTCCTCGTCGTCGTCCTCATCATTGCAATCAGTTAATTCAAAAGGCATTGTCGACAACAAGAACCACAAAGACTTGATTAGCATGATTAGACGAGCACATATTTATGTATATTTCAAACATGTATTCTGAGTAATGGTACGACTGAAAGTTTTATTGTTAGTTAAATAGACGGAAGAAAAGGGCAGCTAAAGAAGGGGGAAACAGGGAGAAGGGAGAGATAATGATGAGGAGATATAGATAGAGAGGGGGACACGAGGGAGATGGGTTCAGGTTGAGGGAGATAAAGATGGATGTATCTGCATAACAGCATGATTATATAGCATATGGGAATAGAAATATGAAATATTTATCATAAAATACAATTTAAAAGCGGTTATTATAGTATTCTAAAGAATACACAGTCATGTAGAAATACACAAAACAACGGGTAAATCTGTTTAAATAAAACAAACTTATATCACACTTTATTTTCTTGAAGAAACTTCCTTGAAGAGGACCAATCACCAATAGCTTCCCTTTGCTCTAAGAGGTCGATACCTGTATCCTATACTTCCAACAGCAACAAAAATCAGCTTTAAAAAATATCCATGTAAAGGTACATTAAAATCGTAATTACCGAAAGGGAGTGCTACTTTAAAACAAGCCTGCATGGGTACTTTCACGCACACGTATGCGTGCACAACTCTATAACTCACATTCCGTATGAAATGACCCTCTCCTATCCAAATACCTTGCAAAGACATGGTATATTGACGGTTTATTTTGCTTCCTTTCATAACACTAACGATTGGCGACAAATTTATATAAAGTAATGATTGGGAGCATATAACAGTATCTGACTGTAATTGGTGTATCTCTGCTTTTTGGAAGCAAGCAAGCATATGCTTAATTTTATTTACTTTAAAAAAAAGTGACTTGCAGCGTAATTGATAAGAAGAGACAGAGAGAGAGAAAGAGAGAGGGGGAAGAGGGTCGAGCGGGTCAGAAACATACAATATAAACAAACAGGGGGAAAAAATCGCACTACCTTTAATGTGCTAGCCACTGTGAATAACATAGAACGCGCTCACGTTACACTACAATTACATTTACCACTATTTCCAATATTTCCAAAGAATGATATGAAATAGTATCAACATTTTTAAGGTGAAGTATTCCGCCACATTTTGTTTGAAGGGAGTAATATATAACCCCATTGTTGGTTGATATGTTATCGCATACAATTGACTACTTTCTTGCTAAGAAATGAATGTCTTTTTTCATAGTGCACTTATTATACTTTATAATCCATTGCAATTTGTTAATAGTCTTTTTTCATTTTCGTGGCGAATGAAATAACATTTGAGGAACAAAATCAAATCTGTTTACATATAACGTACGGTATTTGCTTCACAATAGTTTCTGCGTTTGCCTTTATATAACGTGTTTGGTCCCCTCCCTCCCCCTCCCAATATCAGACATTCGATAATTGAGCTATTTCATGCTTTACTCAATCATATAAAAGTAGGAGACCGGTGGGTCTAGTTACATCTATCAAGAGACTGGTAACGATATTCTCTTCTCAATAGCCGTCGCTTGTAGTGCTTGACCACGATCATGAGTATGACTGAGAAAGCGACGACGACGACGGCCATGCCGATAACTGAGTGCATCCAGGCAGACGACGAGGACTCGGAAATTTGCCCGCCATCGTTCTGGGAGTGAATGTAGGTCTCCCCACCTGGATAATTGTGAAAAAGTAGAAGCGATGTCGAAAACAAAATAATGTTCAAGTACCATTGCTATTTGCATACATATACGTAACATATGTACTATGGATGTTTGAGCCATACTGTTAAAATCTCGCTTCTCATACGTTTTCTTTCACTGGCTTTATTTTCAAGGCTTCATGATCGCTTACAAAATGCAAGGTAGAATCATGAGACTGGTGTTCATAAATTTTAGTAGAAGGTTAAGCTATCTATCTTTCTATCTATTTATCAAACTCCCACTATATCGATGGTTGATTGCAACATTTTCCCACTCTTCTCCGTTTTTGAGTATTCGAGTTCACTCCTGTAGTATTAATTATTTCACGCCATGTTCTTTCTTCTGTCGTATTGTCTTCGAAATCATTGCATGTTAAAGATTTAGGTTTACGTATTTATATCGGAAATAAATACTGATCTCCTCTCCAAATAAAAGTAATGATAATGATAATAATAATAATATTGGTAATAATAACAATAATGATAAAAATTAAAATAATAATAATAATAATAATAATAATAATAATAATACTAATAATACTACTAATAATAATAATAATATAGTATGGTTCTCTATCCTGTATATGCTAATATCATATGAACTTTCCCAATCCCCCATGTATTAACCATTGATGAAAATATACGAAAATAATAAATTGTTAAATGTATGTTATTTCAGAAGTATAAATAAACAAACCTTCAAGAGGAATAGCGAGGAGTTGTTGCTCTACACCAGCGTCGATATTCCATCTAAACGGCCCGGCCTTGACGAACTTAACGATGGGATCGTGATTCGCGCTGGCTCTTTTCTTTCGGTCCCCTCCTTCATCCAATAAGGTCTTGTTTAACATTTGACCGTTCAGCTTGGCGCGCTCCCAACCGCTCATGTGACCGTCCGTGCGTCTCTTTGCGCGAGGATTTGCAGTCGATGGTGCAGAAAGCATCCGTCGAGTCTTCGTGGCAGACGAATACTTCGCAGTGAACGTAAACCTGAGAAATTATGAGACAACATTCAGAACTTACACAGGCTCTGCCCATATATTTTTTTTCGAACAGAATATCGCCAATACATG
>CP137675.1:26920157-26970157 GCA_037976565.1 Mesocentrotus franciscanus
AAAACCTTTGTTTTAGTGATTGGGGGCTCGACAATCCACCTGGAAGTGGGCGTCAGACCACTTAAAATCAAAGTGCCCTCTTATCAAACATATCCTCCATCCACTTCTATTCTGGAAGAAGACGTGATTTCACAATCATACCCATATAAACCTATGGGGAGGGGTTAGGTTCTATTAAGGGTTAACAATATCCAGAGAAACTCACAATATTCTATATCTACAAAATTGATTCACACCTGAGGAGGGTCTTTTGGGTATGGTAGCATGCTCTCCAAAAGAGCTCTGTTATTTTCTTAACAAAGACAAAATTATTATAGGAACTTTGACCGATGATGATTACTTAACATATCGTTAGACAACGTTTCCCCTCACACAAAATCCGGGTCACTATCGTTCAAGCATCCGCAAATTCCCAATTTTAAACAAAAGTCACGTAAAGTCATTATCATAATAATTATACTGATATCTTAAACGCTATCGATAAGATAAGAGATATGCCTTTGTATTGGAATTCGATGTACCCAATAAAGATCAAAAGAATATATGACTCATAGAGTCACTTATTGATTAATGCTATGTACTGATTCCAAGACCCACCAGAGATAGAGAGGATGTGTTAAAAACAGGGTTAGTTAAAACCGCAAAGGTGTCCAAACAGGCATTTTATAGACGAAGAAGCCACAATGTCAAGACCTTGTGTCAATAAGATGGAAGAATAAGATAGATTGCTTGTTAGTTCATAAACTTAATTCTAAATGTACAACAGACACCCACTTAAAGTCATTTTACTTCGAAACTTGCCATAATGCTATGGCTTTGATTTCTTTGCTGTTTAAAATTGGCAAAAAGGGACTCGCCATGTTTCTGTTTTTAATGAGTTTTCTAGAACTCTGAAACATATGTTTTGTGATTGCAGCATAGTGATTTCATTTTTTAACGGCTTTCCTTTAACATTTATAGAGGTGTCAAGGAAACATAATTACACTCTTATTTCAGTTACAAGCTTGGCGTTGGCTTTGACATTAGACATGGTATATGTATAATTGTTGTTCTTATGTCTGATGTTCTATTTCATGAGATGCATTTGAAAACTATAATATTTGAATTTTCAAGGGACAAAATGCAAAAATAACAGGGTTTTCAAGCATACAGTACGTGAATGTTATGAACATATTTTGCTCTATCCTATTTTCTTCCAACTTCCTTAAATTCATAATGCGCCTAGGAATAGTTTACTAGATAGATGGCGCAATATAAGTGCTTATATTATCATATCATTATTATAATTGTTATCATTATTATTGGAAGTAGGAGTAGTAGTATCATGATCTCATCATCATTAATCATTATCCTCATTGCATTCGTTTATGTATTCATGTCATAATCAATACCATTTTTTGAGTAAGGCATGGCGATGTTGAATATAGGAAATTTGAAGGAAAGGTCACACAAAGGTAGTTCCATAATTTCAAAGGTGGAAACAAGGAGGAGAAAAGATGAAAGGAAGATCGACTGAATAATGCAGAGTCACAGTTACGTTATCCCAAACAGAGTTTCTTAGCAACCCGGATTATCATTCACACCCCAGTTTGATCTTCGTCATTACCCATGCAAAGCAATACTTGATCATCAACCGAGATGCAAGTAAATATCCACAGATTCTTATCTCTCAAAATAAACTTGGGAGCGTATTTCTTCTTATCAAGTCCTTTGTACCATCTTCCGTTAAAAATTGATCAACCATCTACATAACCCACAAAGTTAATATTTGCAAGTCGTTGGATCTGATTTATAGGTTAGGTGTATAACTCCCCCAAAACATATATTGTGTCAGATTGTGATGTTATCTTGGCGACGAGATCAACTGAAATATATCAATTTTAGTTACCTGTATTTCATCGTATGTTCGGGTGGGCAATTTTAAACATGATTAAGCCTAATCAATTTCTATGATGAATGTGCCCGTTTTATGGTGGAACTTACAGTTGGACTAATGTGGCTTCCGTATCAATTTATTCTGCAACTTGTAGAAAAAAGAAAGAAAGAAAGACAGACAGGAGAAAGAAAGAACGAAAGGAAGCAAGAAACCAATACAGAAAAAAAGAGAAAGACAGATTGGGGGAGGCAATGCGGGCCCATTCTCAATTAAACCCATGCGGAAAAGCAAAAGTCCTGTTCAGTTTATTTCATTCATTTAAAACATTAATAGACAAAAGGGAAAAGGAAAATTTGCACCTTCCCTTTCAAACGTTCAACCCGAAAAGTGCCGTTTTAAAGAATGAAATGATATATACGACTTGTTTGGTAACGTGAACTCTCAAACATTTCACAAAATTATTGTCTTTCTTAGAGGCGATATCAAATATTGTGGCTATTGACTGAAAATGAATGGGAAATGCATGTGACTGGTGTCGTTGTATAGTGGTTCATTCACTAAACTTTAATCCAAGGATTGGGGGTCGAATCCCAGCCCGGCACTGGCGTCATTTGACAAGACATCAATTCTCATATGCCACTCTCCACCCAGGTGTGAATGGGTATCTGAAAATTAATGGGGTAATAATAATTGGAGGGCTCTCAGAAAAAACAGCACCGAAGATGATGGGGCATTCCTGTGTAACCCAAACTATTCTTTTATACTTTTTCATCTCGAAGATAACAATTTATAAACCATTGGATTTAAATATATGCCATCTTTTGATCGATAGTTTAGAAGTAAAAAAAGATCCATACCTTTCACAAGTTGTGATTTAGCACGATCAGAAAGACTTTTGAAATCAACATGAGGCGATTTCACCGGCCTTATACATCGCCCTACAAAACGTGGGAAAGTTACTAAGACGTATTGAGTTATCCGAACGAACATGATTTTATGGGATTTAACATTGGGATTGAAACTGCCCATCAGTTGATTTCTCGATAGTCTTTGGGTGGTATTGTCGGAAGCGGACTAACTTTAGTCCATGGTTTAATCCTCCGACTAAGTATGGAATGCCATGCAAGTGTCCATATGAATATGTTTTTGAATAATTTAATATGTCACTAAATTAAAATAAAATGTAATAACATAATTAATAAACAACAATATAACTATGACATAATTATGTTATCATGATAATTTAGGGACATATCAAATTATTCAAAAATATATTCATATGGACACTTGGCATTCCATACTTAGTCGGAGGATTAAACCATGGACTAAAGTTAGTCCGCTGTCGAGAATACCACCCTTTGTGTTCGTGAACGCATGGAACATTCGATAACACTTTACTGGATGCCAAAACATTCATGTGCTCAATATCTTTGTAAAAATATACAGTTTATCTTGCAGGGAATAGGACGGAGTAAATTTTCCAAGATTTAACTAATTCATACCGGTGAAAACTTGATTGAAGATGAATAAATAATGGTATGAAAATGTCGAGGTCAGTTTAAAGTGCCTTTACGAGGGGATGTCGTCATATTATATGGGGAAAACCTACCTCCAAAATACAATAAAACAATATTGTTACTTCTTAGATTTGAACCAAGATAATTTGTACCACAAGATAAGATTTCAGGGAAATTCACTTCAATACCGGTGCACTTATGTTATCTACAACTGATACGCTAACAATATATTTTTAAATAAGCAATGACAAAATTATAAAGAAAGCAAGGAGCATCCGGTTTGCTGCGAGAATGACTAAGCCCTTGTCCGTCGCGACGGATCAAGGGCTTACTAAACCGACGGCGCACGTAAAGAGCTCTTTAGCCCTTTTCAGAGGGTTCACTACTCTTGCAGGGTGGTTTGCGAGATTGATATTTTGTTATATTCCTTATTTGTTTGTTTTGTCTATCTCGTAATTATATTAGTAATAATGCTGAAAATACTAATGCTAATGCTAATAATATAAGTAATAATGATAATAATGTTAATAAAAATGCTGATAATAAAAATTAATAATAATGATAATTTTCTCAATGCTGTAGAATATTATTATCTCAGCTTTTGGTCCCCTGGGCTCTGGAACATTTTCTACAAAATAATGAGGGGGAGTGCTTGGAGGGATCAAGGGGTTCTTGCAATAATTTTTAATTTGTGCCTTGCACATATTTATTTATAATAAATGATTTTTTTTTCTTCTGGAACTACTACTATGTGGGCTAGCGGTTTTGTGACCTATTTTTAATGTTGGTTCCGTAGTGTGTTGGTCTCATGGGCGGTTGGTCCATAGGCTGAGCCCGGCTTGGATTATGACCGGAGGAAAGGCATTCCAAATGATAAACATTCGGAATATATGTGCCACTAATAAAACAGTCTCGATTATACAAAGATTTGAGTTAGCCCCTCAAAGTATGATTTTAGAGAAAAGCCTTTGATTTCAAAGAAAATTATATAAATTCAGAGACATCCAAATTAAATATAGGGGAAAGCTTAACAATCTGATGCAATATCAAATATTAAAAAAGAAGAAGAAGATAACAAAATATGATGATGTTGTAAAAAAGCGAATATCCTGTTTTTCGCACGTAGGCCTAAGAAGACGAATGACGACGCTTTGACATTGAAACAATGCTTCTGAAAGGTCACTGGGGTTTTCCAATTTTTTTTTGTCTGGGTTTTGATGGATGATGAATAGCTAACACGTTCTGTTTGTCTTAGTTGATAAAATTGGCAGGAATCAGGATACACAATCTCACGGAGGTTCCAAAGTGTTCCCATTACAATGTGAACTATGTTTTAATATCGTTCGTAAGTGGGGAACCGGAATTAAGTTTGGGCATGCGAGGTATACCTCACTTGTTCTCCTGAGGGGCTGAAGGAGTGGCAGGCCCTCTGAGGCTTGAATTTTGTAATTAACAATATTTGGGCAATCGTCTTCTTATGTACTAGCAACTGTCACCTCCAATTCAGTAATTGAGGTAGCGTTTTTGTCAGTTGTATATTCTTTCATGTTTATGTCATGGGACATTATTCTGACGGAAAATGCATTATCACTACAAAAAAGTGGCAACATTTAGCAACTCGAAATTTTACATTCAGGAAAGATACATCACCAGATTTGGGAACGCCTACTATGACCTCGAATGAAGTAGAAAGGGGAAAATGAGATGATGAAGAAAAGAAGAAGAAGGAGGAGAAGGAGAAGGATCAGAAAATGGAGAACAAGAAGAAGATGATGAAGAATAAGAAGGAGAGGAAAAGGAAGAAGAATAAATAGAAAACGAGGATAAAGAAGAACATACCTAAACAAAAACCTAAGTATAAAATACTGAGTATTCCTATATTCAGATCACCTTAAATCCACCATAAAACGTGGCATTGTCTCGGCCCTCTTTTCTTCCCGAACAAAATGAGCTGTATCCCTCCCATGACACCTGTTATGTACATGTACACCCCCTCACCTTGTCTGGCCACCAAAACAGACTTAGTCAGATTTGAACCTTCATGCATGTTTAATCCCATTTTACCATACGTTCTGTTAATCTTACACAAAATACATTCTCTTACATATTATTCTAAGGAATATGTCGAGATATTTTTTTTCTTTCTATCTTTAAATTCAAAAAATAAATGAATAGAAAATACTTATTTCCTTAGATCAAAACTCATTTCCTACCTGTTAGGGGCATATGTATCAATATCAACATCTGTTTCCAAGTTATTGTTATGCACGACTAATGTGATATGCTACTTCAATGAATTTACATGTTTTGTTTTGTTTGGTTCTGTTTTCACTAAATGAATGAAAAGTCTGCCTATGGTGACTATAGGCTTGTGAAAGTGCTTTCCAATACATCAAGTTTATTGTTAGTTTTATTTAGTTTGTAATAAACAATTTGTCACAATTTAGATAGCAAAATCTTTAACTAATAATTTTCATCATATTTATTGCTCCTAATTTTTCAATCTTGGAAATGACATGAAACATATAGGAACTGTCGAAATCATTAATTTCATTCCATTTACCATCACCCTTCTACGCCCATTGTCGTAAAAATGACGATGATCACCATCCCCGTAATCATAAAGACTATCGATGTCATAATGAACACAATCGTCTTTTTATCATCATCGTCATCATAATCATCATCTTCCAAATCCTCTTCTTTAACATTAGTGATATCATCATCAGCAGCGTCAGCAGCAGCAGCATCAGCATCATCACCTTATTCACCATCGTCACCATCATCGTCAACACCATCATCAACATCATCATCAACACCATCATCATATTTTTCATCTTAACCAACATCATTATCTTTATAAACGTCACTGCTATCATGATTACGTTGATAATCATTATTTTCATCATGGTTATATATTCCTCTTGATCATATCCTTAATTAACCTCATCATAATCATAATCATAATCATCATCATCAATGATAAAGTCATCATCCTCGTCATTATCATCAGTATTATCATCATCAGTGACAACATCACTGTCAACATATCGTCCTCGTCGTCGTCCTCATCATTGCAATCAGTTAATTCAAAAGGCATTGTCGACAACAAGAACCACAAAGACTTGATTAGCATGATTAGACGAGCACATATTTATGTATATTTCAAACATGTATTCTGAGTAATGGTACGACTGAAAGTTTTATTGTTAGTTAAATAGACGGAAGAAAAGGGCAGCTAAAGAAGGAAACAGGGAGAAGGGAGAGATAATGATGAGGAGATATAGATAGAGAGGGGACACGAGGGAGATGGGTTCAGGTTGAGGGAGATAAAGATGGATGTATCTGCATAACAGCATGATTATATAGCATATGGGAATAGAAATATGAAATATTTATCATAAAATACAATTTAAAAGCGGTTATTATAGTATTCTAAAGAATACACAGTCATGTAGAAATACACAAAACAACGGGTAAATCTGTTTAAATAAAACAAACTTATATCACACTTTATTTTCTTGAAGAAACTTCCTTGAAGAGGACCAATCACCAATAGCTTCCCTTTGCTCTAAGAGGTCGATACCTGTATCCTATACTTCCAACAGCAACAAAAATCAGCTTTAAAAAATATCCATGTAAAGGTACATTAAAATCGTAATTACCGAAAGGGAGTGCTACTTTAAAACAAGCCTGCATGGGTACTTTCACGCACACGTATGCGTGCACAACTCTATAACTCACATTCCGTATGAAATGAACCTCTCCTATCCAAATACCTTGCAAAGACATGGAATATTGACGGTTTATTTTGCTTCCTTTCATAACACTAACGATTGGCGACAAATTTATATAAAGTAATGATTGGGAGCATATAACAGTATCTGACTGTAATTGGTGTATCTCTGCTTTTTGGAAGCAAGCAAGCATATGCTTAATTTTATTTACTTTAAAAAAGTGACTTGCAGCGTAATTGATAAGAAGAGACAGAGAGAGAGAAAGAGAGAGGGGGAAGAGGGTCGAGCGGGTCAGAAACATACAATATAAACAAACAGGGGGAAAAAATCGCACTACCTTTAATGTGCTAGCCACTGTGAATAACATAGAACGCGCTCACGTTACACTACAATTACATTTACCACTATTTCCAATATTTCCAAAGAATGATATGAAATAGTATCAACATTTTTAAGGTGAAGTATTCCGCCACATTTTGTTTGAAGGGAGTAATATATAACCCCATTGTTGGTTGATATGTTATCGCATACAATTGACTACTTTCTTGCTAAGAAATGAATGTCTTTTTTCATAGTGCACTTATTATACTTTATAATCCATTGCAATTTGTTAATAGTCTTTTTTCATTTTCGTGGCGAATGAAATAACATTTGAGGAACAAAATCAAATCTGTTTACATATAACGTACGGTATTTGCTTCACAATAGTTTCTGCGTTTGCCTTTATATAACGTGTTTGGTCCCCTCCCTCCCCTCCCAATATCAGACATTCGATAATTGAGCTATTTCATGCTTTACTCAATCATATAAAAGTAGGAGACCGGTGGGTCTAGTTACATCTATCAAGAGACTGGTAACGATATTCTCTTCTCAATAGCCGTCGCTTGTAGTGCTTGACCACGATCATGAGTACGACTGAGAAAGCGACGACGACGACGGCCATGCCGATAACTGAGTGCATCCAGGCAGACGACGAGGACTCGGAAATTTGCCCGCCATCGTTCTGGGAGTGAATGTAGGTCTCCCCACCTGGATAATTGTGAAAAAGTAGAAGCGATGTCGAAAACAAAATAATGTTCAAGTACCATTGCTATTTGCATACATATACGTAACATATGTACTATGGATGTTTGAGCCATACTGTTAAAATCTCGCTTCTCATACGTTTTCTTTCACTGGCTTTATTTTCAAGGCTTCATGATCGCTTACAAAATGCAAGGTAGAATCATGAGACTGGTGTTCATAAATTTTAGTAGAAGGTTAAGCTATCTATCTTTCTATCTATTTATCAAACTCCCACTATATCGATGGTTGATTGCAACATTTTCCCACTCTTCTCCGTTTTTGAGTATTCGAGTTCACTCCTGTAGTATTAATTATTTCACGCCATGTTCTTTCTTCTGTCGTATTGTCTTCGAAATCATTGCATGTTAAAGATTTAGGTTTACGTATTTATATCGGAAATAAATACTGATCTCCTCTCCAAATAAAAGTAATGATAATGATAATAATAATAATATTGGTAATAATAACAATAATGATAAAAATTAAAATAATAATAATAATAATAATAATAATAATAATAATACTAATAATACTACTAATAATAATAATAACAATATAGTATGGTTCTCTATCCTGTATATGCTAATATCATATGAACTTTCCCAATCCCCCATGTATTAACCATTGATGAAAATATACGAAAATAATAAATTGTTAAATGTATGTTATTTCAGAAGTATAAATAAACAAACCTTCAAGAGGAATAGCGAGGAGTTGTTGCTCTACACCAGCGTCGATATTCCATCTAAACGGCCCGGCCTTGACGAACTTAACGATGGGATCGTGATTCGCGCTGGCTCTTTTCTTTCGGTCCCCTCCTTCATCCAATAAGGTCTTGTTTAACATTTGACCGTTCAGCTTGGCGCGCTCCCAACCGCTCATGTGACCGTCCGTGCGTCTCTTTTTGCGCGAGGATTTGCAGTCGATGGTGCAGAAAGCATCCGTCGAGTCTTCGTGGCAGACGAATACTTCGCAGTGAACGTAAACCTGAGAAATTATGAGACAACATTCAGAACTTACACAGGCTCTGCCCATATATTTTTTTTCGAACAGAATATCGCCAATACATGGTCCAGAGTACTTCGGATCTTAAACGATAAACACTCCACCTTTGTTTATCTTCTGTGGTAGAACGTTTGAAATGTTAGTTCCTAATTTCTTAATTGACTATTAACCCGTTGACTACTGAATGTTCTTATTCCCTTTGACATTATACAGGGGCCACACGCTTCCCCGGGAAAATGGTTTAAACTATATTTATATTTATTGATTTATAACATATTAACATCAGTAATATATAACATAGTACAATTTTTCTGATAGTTTTTCTCATAGACTTGTTCGTAGAATAGTTGTATGCTGCACCACGTTCAATTTTGTTCGCTTCTGTATAGTTTCTGTAGGAATATGTATTTTTAAAAAAATCGAAGGTTTATATATAACTACTTCCATGGAAATGTGTTTTTTAAAGAGAAGGCAGAAACGAAAAAATGAAAAATATCAAATCGAAATCGAAATGAAATGAACGTGCACTAATATCAAACTATGCCATCTCAAAATATGTGCCGTTTAAAGGTAGTAGATATGAATTCGATACAAAAATAATCATTCAATTCCACAAAAGTTGTAAATATCATGATGTACCATCTGCACAATACAAACCTCCTTATCATCGTCTTCAACGAATCTAAATGAAGTGAGTTTAAACTGAACAGTGGTATCGTCCACGTTCTCCGATATGAACTCCAGAGTATCATCACTTGGACACCTGTGAAAAACCAAAGCGAACAAGGAAGTATACTTTGAGTATTAAAGTGTACAAATGACAAAAACATGTATTGCTCTGGATGGAAGGGCCGGGTTCCATGTAACTACACTGTATTCAAAATATTAGCTTCAAGATTATTTCTACAAAGAGATATTTCTTCAGAATAGTGTGAGTGTAGTTTCAACTTGATAAACGAGTATCATTCATACATTGATTATTCACGTTTAATTCTTCATTGTGACGTCATCGGCCAAAAAAGGAACAGTATCGAACCCAGGTTAGTAGGGAACTAACCGCAAGACTAACTCATTAACAATTTCCTCTTAAGTGGTTGAAGCTGAAAATTTGCCTACAAGCTAATTCTCAAGAGTGTCAATGAATATCTCCAATATCTCCAATTAACATCAAGTTGTACCTCTTAGAAGGCGAAATAGATCATGATTGGTTAAAGTTGAAGCAGTATCTAAGTAAATCTCGTCATTATCACTGCAATGGTTACGACGTAATATTTGTCGAGACTTGCAATCAATGTTTACACTGCATTAAATCACTATGCAGATTTCATTAAAGCTATGGTCACAACCCCAAAAAGTAGCCTGCTCGGCGGCCGGGCGGCGAGTTTTTAGCCAATTTCGCCCGGGCACCGCTTGTTTTTAGGGCATCGCTCGGTCGCCGCTGAAAATTTAGCGCGAGTTAAAATTTGGGCGGCGCCTTCTCACTTTTCACTCGCCGCCCAAAATACGCTCGGTGCCCGGATGGTCGCCGCCCAGGCACCGACCTAATCGAGCGTTCGCCGTCGAGCGATTTAGGTCAAAAATCGAAGGTCAAAGGCTGCCGAGCGGTCGCCGCCCGGTCGCCGCTGGGAGATCAGTCGGTCACTGCCTGGACTCCGCGCGGAGAAGCTCCCCGATTTCGCCAAGTTTTGACATCAAATCGACCGGCGACCGACGGGAAATCGATAGGGCACCGCCCAGGCATCGCTGGGGCTCTAAAGCCTGCTCGACTTCTCCAATATCTTTAAAAATCAACCGGTGGCCAGTGGGAGACCGCCCGGGAATCGTTGGGTCATCAGTCGGTCACTACCGGGACGCCGCGCGGAGAATCTCCCTGATTTCGCCCAGTTTTGACCTAAAATCGACCGGCGACCGACGGGAAATCGACAGGGCACCACCCAGGCATCGCTGGGGCTCTACTGCCTGCTCGACTTCTCCAAAAATCGCTTGGCTATGCCTAAATTCCAGCGGCGACCGAGCTGGCTACAAATCGGTCGGTCGCCGCTCTGAGTTGTGACTATTTTATGAGTTGGTCTCATTGGTTAATGTTAGTGGCTTCCAATCAATTTTTCAAGATCTAGCCAATCAGCATCTCCATTGAAACATTCACAATATCGACTCACCCGTCGTCAACCAGGTCATGGTTAATTGAACCTTGTGCATCTACCGAAGGCGTAGCCCAACATTGCTCCGCGACTAGGCGGTTGTCGGCGACGTCCGTTATGAGCTTCAGCTGGAAGAACAACTCCTGGTTGATATCGAGGTCAACCGCCCCTCCATCCGTGTAGCGATGCGTGAAAAGCGAGGTGTTATAGATGCCGAACGTCGTCTCGTACGTGCCCGTCTCTTCCAAGTTCTTTCCCAGTACGTAATCGAGGACTGCATAGCGGACGGCGCGCACTTGCTGGTTCCTCGGGTATGAGCACTTCAGCGGAATCTGGACATCGACGACACGGGTGATGACGTCTCCCAAGTAGTTGTTGACCACGCGGTTTGTGTAGATGTCATAGGTGGAATTTTCCTGGATATAATAAAAGGGATATTGGGATAAACGTAATGTCATTTAGTCTATTTATATGTGACTGAGTACAATTATATCCACAGTCAACATGACTATGTATATCTTATATTAGATATATCTCGTTGATGATCATGTATATGCAACTATCGTTATTAATGACTCTGTAGTTGATTGAAAGAGATAAGTGATGAAATCAAATTCATTATAGGAGCTTTTCCCGCGAACTTCCTAATACCACCGACTCTTTTTCTTCACAAATCCAAATCTACGTTTAACATTATACAAATACATGTACATTGTATTGCATGCTCCGGCGTTTAATATAACAAAGCATAAGAACAGAGAAATTCAACATTTCCCGAGTGATGTTATATTTCACCGGAGCCGGAGGCAGAGCTTTAAATAATGGCTCGAGGGTAATTCTGGGGTGAAAATGTTGTAATGAACAACGAAATGCATGCAATATTTGTTATCATGTAAAATCTAAGGTATTTGTGATCCTTTTGATTCAGGCCTTCTCGATTGCATTCAGGTTGTCTTCGAGTCTGATGCGCGCAGCTAAGACACTGCAAGCAATGGGTATGCGCAGCCCAATTCACGTTTGAAAGCGTTTTAACGTCCAAAAAGAGGTTGTTATATTGCACGCTCGTGCACATATAAGAAAATGTTCAGAGCCGCGTGACAGCTTCAGAGCAAATGAGATGGTCTCTTACAAATACTTTATTTTATACAACTCTTTGTTCACAGTTCTCAAATTACTATATGCAGGCAGGCGCGTACGCAGCGGGGGTTGGGGTTAAACCCTCAATTTTTTTCTGTGTGTGTTTCGGAGCAACCCCCCCTCATTTTTTTTTTCAAGTGCTTTCGTGCTCAAGGATGAAAAAACAGACCTCCCCCACTGAACAAAAATATCGGTCGGTATCATTTTCCAATTTCCGGGACAAAAAAAATTGCTCTAACCCCCTCCCTTGAAAAAATCTTGCGTACGCTACTGTATGCAGGTATGCAGAGGTGCCGTGGTGTAGCGGATATGTCATCAGACTGTTGATCACATAATGGTTCGCGGCACTAATGTCCTTTGGCAAGACATTAATCTACATGTGCCACTCTCCACCCATGTGTAGTATATGGCTACCTGTGGGAATGTATTCCCTGAATGTTTTTAGCGCCTTAGGGCAGCTGGGCTAAAGCTTGTGTAATGGTACTTTTCTGTAAGCTCCTTGAACGTCATCGCTTTACCGTTTTGTTGCTGCCACACCCCGACAGCGACGTGTTCACCCTCATCATGTCGCCAACGATGTATCCAGCGCAGCTCAGATCGCTTTCCATCCCGATGTCGGCCGCATCGATGCCCTCCAGGAGTATCATGGGGATCTCGACTTCCATGCTGGTCGGACCACAGGTGAGCATGATCAGGTCATAGGATGCCGTGTCTGGTATAAGGAGAGGGCGGGGAGAATGGAGGGAAGAGGGAAGAGAGATCGAGAGAGTACAATAGGGAAATGGAGATATAAAGAGAGAGAGAGAGAGAGATTAGGAGAGAATATTAGGGAAACGTTTAAAAACAAAACAAAGTATTAAAGAGACAGTGAGCGGGAGAAATAAGGCCAACGTAAGCATAAGATTCAAGGGTGTGAATATAGGTCAGCGACCGGGAGAGACATAAGGAGAGAAAGTAGTATAATGAGGAGAGAGAATAGAGAAAGAAGAACGTGGGGGTCTTAAATGGAGGATTGGATGGATAGCGAGGATGATTGATGTACAGTTTTCTTGTACCTGTTCTTCTTCTCCTTGTGCTTTTCCTCCTCTTCTTAATATTACTATCAGTAATCTTTCTATTATTATTATTATTAATATTATTATCATTATTATTATCATCATCATCATTATTATTCTGTTTAACGTTGTTCTGCTTGTTCTTGTTCTTATAGTAATAGTAGTAGTAGTAGTAGTAGAAGTAGAAGTAGAAGTAGAAACAGTAGTAATGTAGCAGTAGTAGTCGTCGTCGTAGTATATTACTATTTAATTGTTATCATAATCATCTTCATCGTTATCATCATCTTCATCACCATCACCACCATCACCATCATTACCTGTACAGTTAGGGGGAACGCCTGACCACTCCCCGTCACTGCATATGAGTTCGCTCTCGCCTTCACGGTCGAAGCGCTCATCGCAGTAGTAGTAGACCACCGTGCCATGGTAGAAGCCATCGCCTTCGTACTCGTATTGCCCGTCGATAGGTTGGCCTGGATCTGGGCAGTTTGCTACTCGGCAACAAATCAGTAAAAGAAAACACAGATTATTCAGAGATTGAGTTTTAAAAAAAATTACAATGACGATGACAAGGAGGGTTTAATTGATTTCTTTGAGTAAGATGTATACAGTTCATTAACATGTACTGGCAAGGGGAAAAATGTATCAATGTCATATTAATGCGCATGAATATGTAAGTTTATAAAAGTGATATAGAAATCAATACAATAAAGTCAAATTGAGTTTTTACCATAACATGTTACGTTCTCCTGGTCGAGTTCGCCATCGTTACACGTGAGCGTTGTCGTAGCTGTTGAGTCGCCGTCTCCCACTGTGTAATTCGCGTCGCATGTTATGATGAACGACTTGGATGTGAACACAGTTTCTCTTTGCTCATCATAGTCAGATCTTTCTACAACCGGTGGTGTGCAATCCCCTATGGAGGGAAATTAATTAATAAATATACAAATACATAACTAAATCAATAAATATATCGAGCAACAAATACATTAATTAAACAAGAAATGAATAAATGAATATATTTATATATATATACACTAATACATGTTTTTGAATAAATGAACGAATGAATACACGAATAAAAACATAAATTCAAAAATAAAGAATAAATGAGTGTAAGAGAAAGTGACATCTAAACGGTTTTACTAAAGATGTTCCTTTGGAAATTGATGTACGGTCCAATGTCCTACACTCTAAACAGATACAATTTCATTATAAACGTCAATGCATGTTTTATACATTAACTTATACATTACGCATTTATATTAACGATCAGTTTATTGATTAAATTACTCTCGTTTCATCATTTTGTTTTGGTGGATGTTTTAATCTAATCATATTCAATATTGGTGGAGGTGTCGTGTATTAGTGGCTCATTCAATTGACTTTCCTTTGGCAAGACATTAATCCCAATGTGCCACTCTCCACCCAGTTGTAAATGGGTACCTAGGAATTGCTAGGGTAATAATAACTACAGGGCCCTTAGGGTGAACTACAATGATGCTATTAAATGAGGGTTCCCTGGATAAACACAATTTGTATTATTTACCACTATATGTATTATTATTGAGATTATTACAATTGTTATCATTATTTTTATTAGAAGTAGTAGTAAAAGTATTTTTTGTATTATTATTAGCATTATTATTATTCATATTCATATTATTATTATTATTATTATTATTATTATTATTGTCATCGTCGTCATCATTATTATTATCATCATTACTATTGTTTTTATTATTATCTCTAAAAAGTAACGTGTGACGTCATAATGGGAAATACCACTTACGTAGACAGTCGAGGGGAACGGGACTTAAAGTGCCGTCGAGACACGTGAGATACTGTGTTTCGTTTTGACCTGTAGAGTACCCGGTGTTGCAAGAGATCGTCAGGTCTGTACCATGCGTAACCTGAGGGTTGCTGGTGCTGTAGTCAGAGTTAGGTATCACCGGTGGAAGGCAGTCCGCTACAGAGGAGATGATTGATCAGTAATGATTCAAATTAATGACATAAATTTGGATCCGTGAAATTATCCATACAACAAAAACTAAACACACACTTTCCAGGGTGTTATGAGTGCTTCCTCCAGAAAATCGATAAATTGATCTCTGCAATGTTATTGCATTGATTTTACTCAGTGCAGTTTTGGCAAGTAAAATAACCTTCTATCCGACTTTCTGACCGGAGATAAAGACCGAATAGATAAATACATTTTAAGTGCTTACCTGCTACGATTTTCTCGAAAAAGGATCAAGTATAAAACAACAAGCGAATACCTTTATGAGACATTAAACTTGATCTATTCCACGGATGTCGAGAATGCTTTCACTATTTAACCCGGTTTGACCTCCTTCAAGCCAAAAATTAAATGATTCTTTGAAATGTTAGCGATGAATAGGAAACTACGCCTCATGAAAAAAGTGTTTTTGACTATTAAAAAAAAATCTTTTTGCTAAATTTACTTTTTCCTTTACTCCGTATATATAACGTTGCTATTGTTTTCTGCTTATGATTGAGGAAAAGAATGAATTCAACTTAACTGAAGTGAAGTTAACAATGGGGTTATATCTTGAGTCAATTCAATTTAAGAGGGGGTACAGTTCTGGGAAAGGTAAACAAAAAATAGTTTGTGAGCTTTTTTAAAGCTTTTTTTTTATATTTTAGCATGATAGAATGTCATAGAATAAATACCCCCTGAAAACGATGGCTCTTCAAATGCTCTCAAGTTCAAAATGTAACAAGAAATATGTGAAGTGTTCGAGCAAAATGTTCACGTCATATATTTGTGTAGTCCCGTATACATATCTCTGTGTACAGTGCGTGTGGACAATATCAATACTATTATCATTACCTTCGCAAGATGGAATAGATGCGTTCCAGTTGCCATCGTTACACGTCAGCGTCTCATCACCTACCAGGGTGTGATTGGTATCACAGCTGAATGTGACGGTCTCCTCGTGGTAAAAGGGAGCGGTGTCCCCCGAATAGGAGCCGTCCTCGATCATCCCAAAATCTGGGCAATTTGCTGCAATTAAAAGGAAATAATAGGTGATAGGTTGCAGCAAAGTTGTGAAACAGCTATGAACTATTGTGAAGACAGCTTCGTCTGTTGACCAGACAAGGAATACATCACACACACACACACACACACACACACGATTTTAACTCCCTTCCCGCCTTTCTTTCACACACACAATCATAAACATTCTCTCTTTATAGCCCACTCCTCACTCCTCCCCCCGCATATCTCTCCCTCTCTTTCACTCATTAACACACACACGCTATACGCACGCACACAAACGCACCCACTCTATCTACTTAATGTGAGATATTGTTACATACCGTAGCAGGTAGGATCTGCACCGTTTATATCACCGTTATCACACGTCTGAGTTGTATAGACATCATCGCCGTTAGAGTACCCATTATCGCAAGTAATGTTGAATGTCACTAATTGGAACACGTCCTCTTTCTGCCCGCTGTAGTCCGAATCTTCAACGACGGGAACCATGCAATTTTCTAGTGAAAACAAAAGTTGAAGAGTATTACAAAAAATGACAGTCATACTGTTAAGATTTTACGATAAGACATAGACAAACAGAAATCAAAATAAAATCGCTCCCATTGATAAAGCACAAGGAGAACTTCATCCTTCATCCATCACCTTTCATAAGTCAAAAAGACAAAGGATATTCCCCATTAATGAAACGAGTTAAACCTCAGCGTACACGCCTGACCTTTGACCCAAAATGTTCTTTATGCTTATGCGTAGAAACTGGATGTAGAGAATTGATTTGAATACAATGAAAGAAATCAAATGAAGAAATCCATATGGTATGTTAACAAATGTACTTCGTGACTGTAACTTGCGGTACCATCTCATAGACTTTCGTTAGATGAAGATTAGCTCCCAAATCAAAGCAAATCGGATAAAAAAGTTAATGCACTAGGGTTTCTATGCAGCTAGTGCAGCAGCAAGGGCCGGTGTGTTTACTCATGGGGTATCTCGTGAACGAAGAACACCCGTTGTCCTCCAAAATCGACCCTCACAGCCCATAGAAAATCTTTTTTTTTATAGCCCGGTTTTTTAAATTTCAGTGTGATCGATGCTTGCGAAAAATATAAGGACTGGGAAAGGACGTTTTCTACAGTAACATTTAAAGACCTTACACAATCGAAAGAAATGTATGCATTTTTTTTTAAATCGCAAAATGGCTAATTACCATAACAGACGGTATCTTCTTCACTTAGCGTGCCGTTGTCACAGGTAATTACAGTTTCCTGAGAGTCCGGCCCCGTGGAATAGTTGGACCAACAAAGTATGGTTAATTCGGTTGCGTGGAAGACATCGGGTTGTTGCGATAGGTAGTCGGAATAAGGCACGATTGGTGGGGTACAGTCGGCTGTTGACAGAAATATAACAAACATGAAGGGGTTTATACAAATAAAGTGCACTCCGTTCTCAGTTTTAGGGCTTACTGGCAAATCATATACCAACCGCCAACATTTGCGATGTTTCACGAGATTGTAAGATTTAGCCTGTCTCCTAACGTGGGATGATCTTCCACAGATCTTAGGCGTCGTTCAGATATGCAGTAGTAACCACGGCCTTTTTTAATGACGACGTACTCGGTGTAATACGCTTCGGTTTCGTGTAACACAGAGCTCAATGAACACGCTCATGACCATTATTGCGTTCAATTGCCATGCATATAAAAGTAAACACAAATAAACAAACAAACACAAAATCGCTACGTTTTACAGCTGCCTATATGAATGAGGCATAACCACTGTGACTTTAATTAAATGGGTATCTTTTTTAACTGAGGTATGTCTTGAAACAAAAAAAAAGAAGGAAAAAACTTGGCCTAGATTAGAATACGTAGATGAGTACCGTGAACACCAGTTCCTTTGTCTACTGAGATACGATTTCTTACCATAGCATACAGGAACTGTGCCGTTGAAGCTTCCATCGATGCAAGTCAAGGTTGTGATCCGGGTAGTGCCCGTAGAGTACCCGGAGTCACAGGTGATGGTAATTGCCGTGGTATGGTAAACATCAATCTCCTGAGTGTCGTAGTCAGAGTCATCCACTACAGGCGGTGTACAGTCCTCTGCGATCCCGGAAAATCAGGATTTAAAACAAATGAGTTTAGTGCTACATTTGCCACTTTGGTCCAAATGAAGTATTTGGTATAATCGCATTGGATTCTAAACTCAAATTCAAAATAACAACTACATTTATTAAACGATGTCACATAATACAGTCAAACCTGCTTTAGTCCCTGTGACCACCTGTGTGTAATACCACATTTCTTGCTTCCCTTAAATTCGATGCTTTACATTAATGGAAAAAAGGTTGTATATGAAGACCCCCTGCCTATAAAGACCGATTTTTGTGTCCCTTGGGTGAACTTTCTAAACAGGTTTCACTCTACCAACTTTGACTCACCATAGCAAAGAGGCAAGGCGGGTTCAAGCACTCCGTTATCGCATGCTGACGTGGCGCTTCGTGATTGGCCATTGGAGTAACCGTCATCACACGTCACAGTGATGGTGGAGCCCGATTCCAGGAGAGGCGATGATGACGTTGCATCGGAATTTGGTATCACGGGCGGTTTGCACTCGGCTGGAAACGGCGATAAAACAAATGACATGAGTGATGATCGTCATACCGTGAAAGTCGCAACATTTGCATTCGGGATTTCTCAGACTTGCACGGTTTACATGCCATTGGATATTATATTGTCATATTAATGCAACAGGAAACAATAACAAGAGAATGCAATATCATTGCAATGGGCTGTCATTTAGTTGGGTAAAACACGACCAGATCACCAGAAGTGTGCATCTGACATGTTAACCTGTAAATCAAATTAATGTATTTGCAAACATTAAGCCCTCAAGAAAACTAGAAATGATCATAGCTTCAAGAGGAACTACCGTGACAGCGAGTTTTTAAATTGCTCGATATTAAACATCTCTAAAAAGATGTTAGCTACCGTCTATTTATATACAGATGTTCTATTAAATCCAAGAAAATATCAGGAGAGTGGTAACATAGAGAGAGGGAGAGAGAAAATATACAGTTGACAATCTAGTGATGCTAGAAAAGAAACATCCTTCGAACAAGAAATCAATAATAATGATATTAATAAAGATAATGATAACAACAACAGTAATATTAATAATAATGATAGTAGTATAAGTAGTAGAAGTAGTACTACTACTACGATTAAAAGTAATGATGATGATGATAATGCTTATACAAATATTAATATTAATAAAGTTAACCCATTGACTACTTGATTCTCTCACCCCCATGTGCTTTATACGGAGATCACCCGGTTCCAGTAGTCAATGGGTTAATGATGACAATTATCATAATACGTCTGCGAATAATACTAGTGCTAATAACAATAAAACCACTACACTTCTACTCCTCCTAATACTACTATTACTCCTATCACTAAACTACTACCAATAAAATAACAATACAGTCTACACAAATACAATTAAAAATGGTGGAAATTGAGTTTACCTGAACATATCGGTGGATCGTTATCAAATGATCCGTCAGTGCACGTGATTTCCGATTGACCAATCAGGGTGAAGTTGTCGAAGCATTGAAAGGTCACCACCTCCGAATGGTAGAAGGGGATGTCTCCACTTGTTATTGCACCGTTATCTGGATTAGATATCTCCGGACAATTTTCTGTAATGTTGGTTACGGAAAAAACAAGACAACATACAGTACGGTAACATCGGTTTCCATTAGAAAATGGTTTTGGGACATTCCAGAACCTACTTCCATATAAGCTATAATGTAATTTCCGTGTTGTGCCGTATAATCGAATGTCAGATTTGACCATATATAATTGACCAAAAACAATATTTAGGTAGGTAAAGTGTAAAATGAATTACTACCGAAGATTTCTACATTTTTAAATTTCACAATACATAATGCCATTGTCGTACACTTTGCATAATAATATATTGTTTTCATGTATCTAAACATGATTTTTTAAATATATATACTCATGATTTTTTAAACAAAGTATTACTTATCAAGTGAATAAAATTATTAAATACGAACATAACTATCACATACAATATTACTAATATAAATTAAGATTTCACGTTAAAAAAAAGTCCCCCCTAAACAAACAAAAATTGATGAGATTTTGTAAGTATTCGATTTGAATGACATGACCCCCGAACAGTTTCCAAATGATGATGGTCATTAAACAGTAATGATAAGAAAGAAGAAGAAAAAAAGAAGAAAAGAGGAAAGATAATAAACAGGAAGCAGAGCAAACGAAATTGTGGACAAATTAACATTTATTAACGATAAGGACGTATTTCAAAAAGCTATATGTATAACTATAACTGGCATTCGATATACCGAATTCTATACGCCGATATTTCGAGTGCTTCAGGAGATTGAGTAATGTTATCTTACCGTAGCATGTTGGCGTATCTCCCTGGAAGCTCCCATCATCACACGAAAGAGTAGCGCTCTGGGAGTCTGCGTTGATGGAGTAGTTCCCCCAGCAGCTCACGGTGATAACGGTGGTGTGCAATACCTCAGGCTGTTGGGCCCTGTAGTCGGAGTATGGTACGGTCGGTGGTGTGCAGTCCGCTGAAAGTTTGACAGCAGGAATGGTTTTAAATGTGTGTTTTTTTCCAGGGGGGGGGGGTTTGAGGGGAAATGTGGGCTTCGAGGGGGAGAGCGGGCTTTGTGAGGGTTTTTTATGGGGGGAGGGGGGCATGTCCTCAGAAATTAATAGATTAATTCTGTTTTTATTAAATAATCAACTAATAATGATGATATACATAAATAAAACTTGCAAAACCGCTCCTGCTTGATTAAATGTCAGCACAGAAGACAGCAAGTTGAAACTACCATTTCCGTCAGGTAAATTGTAATATTAGTATTCCGGTTAGTACATTTATGTCTTTCGGCGTTGATATCTAATGGCAATTTATTCTATATGTAAGCTCTAGCATATGCGAATGACCCTTAGTTTTTAGAAACAATTAACAAGCCATTTACGATATCAATCTTTACATTTCCTACCTCTAATGGAGAGTGACATGATCTTACCGTAACATGTAGGTAGTGTATCAGGAGACAGGACACCATCATCACAGGAGAACTCTGTAGCCCTGGTCGTACCCGTGGAAAAGCCAGAGTCACACGTTACGTTGAAAGTCATACCATGCGTGACTGTACCACCCGATGAATAATCTGAATCAGGTACAGCACTCACAGCGCAATTTGCTATATAAAGAAAAAAAATGTATTAAATGTCAATTTTCAATGCCAAAATCACGAATGTATTTCTAAATTTCCATTCAAAATCCCCCCAATGTGCGTGTCAGATGCAAATATTTGTTCTGACATCTCTGCCGATCAAATCATAAACCACGATCTAAAAGGCTTTATCTAAAAGGCTCTATCAACTCTGCAAATATTACAATGTAGTACTGTGACATATATAGGATATAAAATATGGTACTCAAGCTGTCCTTTAGTTTATTTTAAGGTATTTGTATCATATAATGTATATTCCTTAATTTACTCCTTTTCATATTTTTTTCCTTCAGATTTCAAATTAACACCCAGTGTATAAGCTTTCTTAAGAACCTACTGCTTTGAAAACGCAACTTTAACACCAAAGTTTAACACCCGGTATACTTACCTAAGCAGACTGGTTCATTGTCATCCCAATTACCGTTATCACACGTGATGGATGAGGAGCCAACCAAAGTGTAACCATTGTTACACGTGTATGACACCTGTTCGTTGTGGTAGAAAGGGGTTGAATCTCCAGAGCGGACTCCGTTGTCAAAACTAGCACTCAGAGGGGGACAGTTCTCTGTGTCCATGATAAATGTTTATGAAAAGAATATTAAGAAGGGCGATAACTCTGAACATCAAGAACACAAAATGTGATTGAAAAACGTCCAATTAAACGCAAGCAAATACAATACAAAATATGGACAGTATTTCATAAATAATAACTAAATGTAAATGAAAATAAAAGAATACAATGTGTGTAGGGTCATCATTATTTGATGTATTTCTGTGTTTATTATTTGTTCCATGAATATGTTCTGAACTATAGTATGGGAGGATCTTTTATAGTCATCCTGGCCACCATGTGGCAGAACAAAGCAGTTAAAAGACCAGTGTTCTATTCTGAAGCTGTGCATGAAAAAAAAAAGTTTTTATAGAAAATAATTGTAACCTTATTCATCTTGAGGTAAAATAGGAGCACGTTCTACTGGTATTAAAAAGATATTGGTGGAAGCCGAAAAGCCAGATCTTTTGCTTTCACGCATTTTTCTAGCTGCATAGATTTTATGTCAAAACTCTTGCTAATTGTCACGAGCAGGAGATGTAATGGATATTTGACTATTACCGTAGCACACTGGAGGTTCGTCGTTGAAATTGCCGTTGTTACATGTCAAGTCCTTGTCGTTGCCGGTACCGGTTGAGTAACCGGCGTCGCAATTAACCGTAATCGTGGAAGCGTGGTCGACCGGTGGTAGTTGCGCAGCGTAATCGGAGTTGTCCACGACAGGCGGACTACACATACCTGATGAATGATTAAAAGACATGGGATAATTTGTCCACGTACGTATGTAATGTATCACTTGTAAGAATGTGTTGGAAATTCGTAATGATAACAAAAGGAAGGTGGGGAAAGGAATGAAGAGAAAGAGAGAGAGAGAGAGAGATAAAATAGGAGAAAGGGGAGGAAGAGGGCTAGGGCGATTGGATAAGGATAGGGAGAGATCTAGGTTAGGGTGTTGTCTGATTAACAAAATAGTAAATCCATGATAACGGTCCGTGTAATAGTATAACAACACTGTGTAAATAGTAAGAAAGAAGAATATATTATAGTTCATCAGGAAGGGTAAAATAAGGAAACACTAAATAAGGATCCTTTAAAAAGGGAATTATTTCAAAGGTATTACTGGCGTAAGAGGCTATTGATTGTAACCCTTTCATTTGTTTTTGTTGTTGTTTAAATGTATCTTGTTACTTATATGTACATGTATCTTTGTAAGGATCCCACTGAAAACCATTTTCTATTGAATGGGCCATCCTTTTTAAATATGTGAATTAACTAAATAAATGAACGACTACATATATAAATAAATAAATAAATACATAAATTCAAAAATACGTGGACAAAACATGATGCAGGCCGGCGAATTCACATTGCTATTTGAAACCAATTATAATATGTATATCATGATGATATCATGATATCATAATGGTAGTAAACAAAGTATCGAAGGAGAAGAAGAAGAAAATCTTACTGTAGCAGGTTGGTTGGGTTGGGGGATCATAGACTCCACTGCGGCAAGTTGTTGTCGATACCCCAACCAATGTATAGTTCGTGTCACATTGATAGGTGAGAACCTCGCCATTACTGAAATAGTCTTGATCTGGATTCACGCCTCCATTGGTTAGAGTAGGTTGGGCACAATCGGCTGTTATTGAAAAAGATTGAAATATAATAATGGCAATAATGATAATGAATATAATAATGATGGTAATAATAATAATAATAATATTCATAATAATAGGCCTAATAATACAAATAATACAAATAATAATAATAATATTATTAATAATAGTAATAACAATACTAATGTTAATAACGTTAACATCAACAATAACAACAATAATGATAATAATACAAAAAATATAATAATCACGTATGCGTCCCATGGGCAGTTCAGGGCGCCTACAAAGTGTTATTGTAGTATTATTATTTCCATGACTTTCGTCTAGCTGCCCTAAGGCGCTAAAAGCATAACAAGAATAGAATTCTACCAGGTACCCATTTACTACACCTGGGTTGAGAATGGAAAATGCAGATTAATGTCGTGCCAAAGGGCATAAGTGCCGCGGTGGAATTGGAACCGCGAACCGGCGACGTATCTACTAGACCACAACATCTCTCATAATAGTATAGTAATAATGACTGCTATGAGAGGCATAGTTGTTTTTATTGCTCAAGGGGAGGTTACATCGTGCCATCACCCCGAGGCGTGCCGAGGGGTGATAGCACGATGTAACCTCCCCGAGAGCCAAAAAACAACAACTATGCCTCGAATATTAAAGCAGTCATTATAACTTTATATACTGAAAACAGGGTCATAGAATACAATTTTGGGCGACTAACTGGTCAATCATGGTAATCAAGTTTGTTTACGCTAACGAGGTTCTATGTTGATAAACTTCAACTGGGTAGCTTAGTTGGCCATTGAGATTGCACGCATATCCCTATGCAGTCTGTACGTGCATTGCGCGATCATGCCAAATTGTTCAATGAAATAAATTTCCAAATCGAGATTCAAACCTTTATTGCTTGTGATCCTGAAGGTGATACTAAAAAAATGAGGTGTCATATGAAAGAGCAGGTTTATCTCTATATTTCCAAAGGAGCGTCATCTCGTCATTACATGTAGATCTAGGCCTAGCTACAATCGAGATCGCCGGTCGTCTGCGCTGCGCTATGCAATTAGAACACGTAAAATGTAGCGACTAAATCATCGCACAAATGTAAGGTGTCCGCGCTCGCACAAAGACAATGTTAACACGTAAACCAATGGGGATCGCAGGAGGATGAGGATGAGGGTACAAACTTTTAACTATTCCCTGTGGGCTATTGCTATGCCCTGTGAGTGGGGCATGGCTTGAAATCACGACTCCAATTTCGACCAATCAGATGGCTAGATTTCTAAAGTGAGGTATATAATAAGGAATAATATCATGGAATGCTTTCGACTATATTTTCTCTCACGTACTATCTATAAATCTTAGTTCGTTAGCAGTGAGAAACGCTCTGTTTGATTTGTGTCTGAAAAAATACCGCGTTTTATGATTACTGCGATAATATTTTATATTTAGACGTAATGTGTATTTTTCAGTGCCATGGAACAAAAATCGACTATTTAAAAAATGACTTGACAGTGATGTATGCAATAAGATAATAATAAAAAAATAATAACGGTGGCTTCTTACAAAGCGCACAAGGTCCAACAGGCATGACGCTCATGGCGCTATACATACACATGCAAATACGAATACAAACGAAGGTACAATATATCTATACAACATTAACATATTGAACCTAAATCATTAAACTAAGAGCATATAAAATACAAAAATATGAATATAACTGTAATAGTTTAAGGAACAAGGAAAAGATTTTTAATTTTTTTTTTTTAAATGATTGAAATCACAGTGTAAGTAATTAAGGAAACATACAGTTTAACAAAAAAAGTAAGGAACTGGGAACGGGGTTGGAGTTCCTCCAGACATGCCAGAGAGTGTGAAAGATTCAGCAGTTCTGTTTTGCGCGAAAATGCTCGCAATAACTTTTGAAAAATCCACTTGAGGGCGATTTCAATGCCCTATTCTATGTCCCATAGACATCATTTGCGTCATACATGTACGTAATGCGTCATTGTATGTTCGCAAATTTTGAATAGGTGACGTACAAGACTATTGAAATCGCCTTAGGTTGATTTTGTTCGAATGTAGTTGCTATCGGAATGACCCTTTTTCAAGTTGAAGGTGGGTACTCTACATGATACGCCATTGTACATTGTACTTATTTCTACACATGACAAAAATATGCACAATTCAGCATAGTTACATACACAGTGTAATACAAAATGTAACCAAGCAGTGGTTAACAGTAGCAGCAGAAAAAAAAAATCGTTTACATGCAATGAAAAATACATAAATACAATTCTGATTTAATTTATTGGATTATATTTCCATCGCGGCAATGTGTAATCGAACATAATACAAATAAACATTAAAATGCATAAAAATACAAATTACATTCTATACAAAAATACAAAAGCAAGTAAAATGAATCAGTGATATGAAAACATTTAAAACAATAAACATAATCAACTGGAGGGTTATATATTGTACTGATGTGGGGTTCAACAGTGAGATATAAGTATAAGACAAAGGGAGGTACCTGGCTAGGAAGACAGCCTCTGAGGAAATATTACAAGCTGTGCAACTAGTTAGTTCATCTTTTCTCATGCTATTACTATAATGTTTGTCGTTTCATTGTGTATTTTTTATAATATACCTATTATATGTAGTATGTCTTCCATGAGAAATAAAATCATTTGAATATCAAGATAGAAAGGGGAGGGAGAAGGTAAAGGGTGCATGAGAGAATGTGATAAACGAAAGGATGAAATTGGACAGAAACGAATTTGATGTAGGGAACAGGTAAGGGGGAGAGAGGAAGGGAGAAAAAGAAAGAGAGATAGATAATCGGAGAGAGAGATAGAGAGAGAGAGAGAGAGAAAGAGAATATGGGCGGAAAGGAAATTACATGGAGGAGGTGATTAAAACACACAGCTTGAATTTCATGGACGACTACATAGAACTTACCTTCGCAAGTGGGTAAAGTGGACGGATTCCAGACCCCACCCGATTCGCAGACCGCTTCGGATGGGCCTCCCAACGAATACCCGTCGTTGCAGGCGTATGTGATTCGGGTATATAGGTCATATGTAGGAGTATCGGGAGAGATAGTGCCGTCTGTTGGTACCGTAGGTTGGGCGCATGTAGTCACACCTACAACAATACAAATGTCAAAAGTGCGTAATAACCCGTGATAGGTATTAGAAAAATAGTAGAGGACAAGTGTATTTGATATTATTATGAATATTATTATTATTATTATTATTATTATTATTATTATTATTATTATTATTATTATTATTATTATTATCATTATTATTATCTTTATGATCATCATCATACATAAAGAGAACCCCAAAACAATGTAATCGTAATGTGGCATTCACAAATTGTCACAACAAGGTGACATTATATTTAAAATCTTATCATAAAGTCATAACCACTCAACAGTAACAACAGTATGAATTCAAAACAAAAATAATGAAAGACCTGTGCAGACGGCCTTTGATTTTTGTATTTAAAACCCGTCTGCCTCAGGTATTTTATTATTTTTGTTTACTTTTGTTTACTGTTACTGTTGTGTGGTAATGATTTTATGATAAGATTTTTAAATATAATGTCACCTTGTTGTGACAATACGTGCCACTTTGTGTATTATAGTAATAGTGCATCGTGTCTCAATTCTACTACATGTACTAGAAATCGTAATCCCTCCCCCGTCCCACACACACACGCCATCCTGCCTTATGCCCTAATTTGGTCTTTTAAGGCGGGGAGAAATCCCCATGGGCACCGTTGGCTTCTTTTTTATTCGCAAAGGTGGGGGTGAGGTCATTTTTGCCCCCCCCCCCAGCAAACAAAAAAACAACAACATGAATGGTAAGTATATTTATTGTGTTATGAATTTTTATTATTATTATTTTGTTTATAATTTAAAATTGTTATTATTGCAAGTTTTAAAATTCAAAGCTTTCTCATTGTTAATCATGATTCACTTAGAGTTTTACCTAACTTCCTCTCTATCTTTTCTGCAAAAACACCTAAATATCAAGATGGACTTTCTCCATAAGTTCTCAAACACCGTATGAGACAATGAAGCTATATACGTGTAGATATCATGTCCTGATTTGCGACGGTATGAAAAGAAGAAGAAGAACACAAACAAAGACTAAAGTGGGGGGTTATAGTTCCTACCTTCGCATGTCGGTGCGAACGGAAATTGCCAAGCCCCACTGTTGCATTGGTTGTAAGGGGGTCCCCTCAGATCACCAGAACAGATATAGTTCACTGTAGTTCCGCTGGTATAGCAATCTTGTATTAGGTCTATGCTACCTCCAGAACCCAGAACTGGTTGTAAGCCATTGGTACCATCGTAACAACAATCTAAATAAAAAGAAAAACCATGAATTATCTGAAACAGGTAACGATTTCTAGTTAAATGTAAAAACAGAAGACCGAATTTAAAATCTGAGTTGGAGTGATGTTATCTTCACAGAGTTCTTTTGATTTACCATGTTTGACATATCTTTAAATATATATGTAAAAATATAGTGATATAATGTTTTTGTTGCTTCAATACAAGCCTAATTGAAAGCTCAATAAATAGATAAAAGAAACTTACACAAAAAAAATAACTCGAACGTTCTAAATATTGTGTTTTAAGAGCAGAATGATTAATGTCATACCTGTTCCTGTGCACGTCGTCCCATCGCCTTTAATTAAAAGAAGTGGAGATAACATAAATTATTAAGACAAATATTAGGAGTTCACAAAATATGTATTGTTTGGATGATTTGGTATTTACAGTCATTTTTAAAACGATAATGGTCTTAACACTTTGCCCGCTTCGGTCGACAAATGGAACAAAAAGCGAACGCCACACTCGAGTTATGTCAGTAATAATATGCAAGTCCAGTGAATTTATTCTTACAACTAACAAAGCGTCAACAAAATGCAATTACAAACACACTAAGTTGTGATTCAAAGTATGGGCTGAAAATAGGCTTATAACGAATAATAAAAATGATAGTACAGGAGAGTGAACACATCGGTTTCCTTTTTTTTCAAAAATAAAAAGAACACCGAGCTTCGTAAAGATGGTTTTCGATCATTGTAAATGTCTCCTGTCATGTTTTTTTCCTTCATTTTCCTGTTCACTATAATTTGTTTGATAACTTGTCTACGATAGAATGCTATTTCATTTGGTGGGTGGTTGATGTAGATTTAAAAGTCACATGTCTTGTTCGATATCACAGTCTTTCATATTTAATAAGTCCTGACGTTATTAACATTTTAAAAGATCTTGTTGAAACCCAAAACAAACAAAAATACTTAATGGAAAATATTCAGTCACTTTCAACGAGATGACTGTAGCTTCATATTGACATCTAAATGTACCGAGCAAGAGCTGTACGAAACCATTAATCAAACACATGATTGATTGACGCAGAATAAGCTGATAAATTGAATGGATACCAATTACAATAAACCCGTTTATATCTAACCTTAGTCCCAAATATCAAAAGAAAACAAAAATATTTGGTTGTTCCACTCATGTATCATGAGTTCTAAATAAAGCGACCATTTCATACTCACTGTTTGTGCAATCACCGTTTACATCTGAAACAAAAGACAAACAGAGACTTATCAATGATATAAGAACTATTCCCTGACATGGACAATTAGTATTTTATAAAGATGGTATAAAACAAAAAACTCTCTCTCAACTTGAACTCATTACAACGAAGCAATGAAAACGAAAATCATAACTGCTATCTTAAAATCATAATAGACATGTATACTTTTCTACAAGTTAATTTTTTTTCAACGTTGAATAAATATACCTAAAAATTAACCAACTGTTTATAGCATTTGAGCAATGAATGTTCTAAAGTAAAAAGACAAAGGTATTTTGTAAATTAAACAAAGACGAAAATTATGTAAGGAGTAAACTGTAAAGTCGAATGAAACTGCACGTAATTTTCATCGATTTTAATTCTAGGCCTATTATACCTTTTTAAATAAAATTACTAATGTTCGGGAAAGATAGCGTCGACTACCAGCAAGAAGGCCGTACGTATTGTCCGTCACAATAGCAGCCTTCTTGTTGGAAGCCGACAATATAAAATCACGAGTTATTACTTACTACAAATTAATCCAAGGCTGAGAAGGAGGGCAAATCCAAATATAAACTGAAAATTCGACATAATCCTTATGGTCTTCCTTTATTTCATAAACTAAACCATGTTTTCACGGAGCTCTAAAACACATACATTCACAATGTTGCTGGTTCTGTTAAGCGCTGTTTTCAAAACAAAATGGCGGCCTCAAAATCGATCACCGGCTCCGTTTTCTTGAGTAAGAGATACGATTGTACAAACTAATAACTTCGTGTGATGAAAGATAGACGGAACGAAAAAGGAAGGATATACCAAGGGAGTTAAATCCATTACTTTGGTCACGCACTTACCGTGTGTCGTTTGGTGGGGATATCTTAGATGCCTTATCAGCTAAAACAAACGAACGAAATTCCAACAAAGTTTTATAGGATAACTCAAGCAGTTTGAGGTTAAAAAGGCTTCTTTCGTTTCGTTGATGATTAACTACTGTCAACAATAACTTGCACAGAGGGCGTGATTATTTTACTGATGACGCCTATCCCTCCATACTTAATCTTTAATGTGTAATTATTTGTCTTTATGATGACTAAACATCCGTGATTGGTTTCCATCAAAATTTGAGATAAGGCAAAGTATGATTGCACCTATTTATGTCCATGAATGGTAAAGAAAAATATCGGATGAGGTCAGAATTAAATTTCGGGTAAGTAGTTTTTACGCCTGCTCAGTGCTTGTTATGCACAGAAACTGTGTTAAATTTGTTAACTGCCCGTTATTTAAGATTTCATATAGTCATACACTAGCATTTTATCATTGATATGCATAATGATTGTGATTAAAAATAAGCACTAACTTTGTTACGTTTCTTAATAAAAACGGCTTTTTTAAAACATTCGTCTGAAACCGTCGTCTCGAGGCAATTACATTTGGCGACGTGAGATCCAGATCTATTTTTATTAGTATGCGAATGTATAAAAGGCGTGCGTGCATTGCAATGTATCAATAATTTGAAGAAAAACAACTTTATTATGTACGTGACAGCTTCGTATCTCAAATAGTGTAAGTGTCCCCCAATCTTCATCCCATCCCCTACCGTCATCAATAAGGCGTATGTGATTCGGGTATATAGGTCATATGTAGTAGTATTAGGAGTGATACTGCCGTCTGTTGGTACTGTAGGTTGGGTGCATGTAGTAACACCTACAACAACAACAATGTATCATATGAAAGAATGCAATTATTTTGTGAGCATGTGCTGATCTGGGGGAAGTTACATACCACTGTTTCTTGTTAGCTCACTAATGATTGACAGATGATGTCACAAGATGAATGAGATCTGGAACATGTTTTTAGGGTGAAGCTTAGCAGGTCTGAGAAAATTATTTCAAAAAATATCTAAAAATCTATGAAAAATATTTAGATGTTTGAATAACAAAATATGAGTTGTATGCAGCCCTGCAAATCAACAGAAATCAACTTATATTTTGATGTCACCCGACCTTTAATCGAAGCCTCGAGTATAAACTTGAGTGAGTGTCATTTGGTGAATAGCGCCCCCTGCTGACATTGCTTACTCCATATTATGCCCATGATAATTATGTTAGAATTTGCAACACAGATAATAATAATAATAGCTGCAACCTCTTTGTATTTCTAGCCGTCGTGGAAAACGAAAGATACCCACTTTATTAAAGAACGTTTCTAATCTGCACAAAAGGACCATCCGCGAATTGCATAATTTTCACTTTTTGGTCTACTTTCAACATTATCATAATTATCGACCCATTAATTTGCACGGCGGCTTGGACTAGTGTGCACCTTTTCACCTTTTGAGTTGCTTTTTTTCAGTCACAATTTCCTGGCAGTTCGTCCACTTCTCCAGAAATCGCGTTGTATCAGTATTGATTGAACACCGAACGCCGATAGAAGACGCCTGTGCACCAAATGCAGAGCTTATCGAATTTACCAAATGAGGTAGTATGGAAACATAATAACGTCAAATGACATTTGATGAATGGCTACTGATTCTTTCTTATCGTTTTGTTTACATCATCAGTCAATAGGGGCTTTCAAGAAGGGCGTAATTATTATTATTATTGTTATTATTATCATCGACCTTTAGGAAGCCCACCCCTTTAAAGATACTATGTCCCTTTTGCAGCCAACATAAAATTATGTAGAACTTTGCAGGAATTATGAATACGTCATGTATGTCCTATCTGTGAAATTAAAACGTTAGCAGTGTCCTAATATTCAAATTATGCAAGGAAACCCGTTTACTTGCTAGACTTCACTGTCAGACACTATTGAGTGACTGACTGGCTTTTTCTTCTTTGGTAATAACATACATAAAATGAGCTGTAAAGGGTACATGAGCATTTGTCTACATCAATAACCCACTTCTTGTAATGGCCAAAATTAAACTGATTGAATCTTTGCGCAGCATATAACGTACGACCATTTGGTACAATGGTCTGAAAAATCAGACTATTACTTACTGGCTCTATAGCTCCTAAGTCGATTCGACAACTAATAGTCGTTATTTTCCAACTTAAAGACATTTTCAAGCCCCCCTTTTTTTAGGGAAGTTCTAAATTAGTATTGTCTTTCAAATGCCGTTGGAATTTAACCTTTTCATTTTTTTGGCCTGCAAATGGGACATAGTACCTTTAAGACATCCCCCCCAAAAAAAATAAGGTGGATAAGAGAAATACAGAAAGAAAAAAATAAGACATGACAGATCGATATGCAAATGAAGAAGACAAAATTGGAAAAAGAAAAAGAGGTAGAAGAAGAAGAGACAAAGAATAAAGAGGGGAAAATAAGCCCCACTCCAAAAACCTTCCTCACTTGATGGCCCTATTATTTTACATTCCCTTCAGATAATAATTAAAATAAGACATTCAAAGAAAATCTCAAATACGGCCGATAATGTATCACTAGAAACCAGGAAGCTTACAGATGACGATCGTATACGTTTTAGATTAACTGCGTATCGGATGATTAAAACAAAATCACACAAATGAAAGCACCTCCCATAATCTGGGATATACGAGCACTTCAACGTGGAATTTAGCGATGTTATGATGTCGTCACATCAGGGACCAATCCTTCGTAAGCAGACGACGTCCCATAACAAATAAACATATTTTTAGTGCAATTATTTCTCAATAATCAGAGTTTGATTGATTTTTAACATAAAAGTTTGTTATGATGCTGATGCTGATGATTATATTATTTTGCTTAGAAACATTCAAGGCAACGATAAGTGAAGCTGTACTTTAAAATTGATAATAATTGTTTCTTTGAACGTTTCCAAACAGAACATTTCGATAACCTTGTGATAACGTTTCTCTGTAACCATATCTCTGTCTCTCTCTATCTCTCTCACTCACTCGTTCACTTTTTCTTTCTCCCCTCTCTCTCTTTCTCTCCCTATCTGTTTCTGTCTCCCCTAACTTTTTTCTCTCTCTCTCCATCTCCCCTCACGATCTCTCTCTCTCTCTCTCTCTCTATTAGTTCTCTGCTATATTTATCTTGTGATCACTTTAAGGTGATTCATATAATGAAAATTGAAACAGAATAATTATTCAATAACTGCTCGTATAAATCATGAAGAGATGTAGAAACCTACCATGACAACGTGAACTCATGACGTTTCGGAGCTTTCACTAATAAGCTTTTTCATCTGTATTGCCACATCGTTATAATCATTTTACAAACTGCTATTACTGGTGGATGGCAGTATTTATTTATTCAGTTTACAGTGTGTTTATGGGAATTTTGATACAAAAACCGTTTTCATCGTCACTTTACATTCAGTACAAATTCAAACACTATAAAATCGATTTCATCTTAAATATTCGATATAATTTGGAACTTATTTAGAAAGGAGCTCTCGAAAGAGTGATGTATGATCCTTTGATACTGTCCTTTTCATATTTTGTCTAGATTATCACAGAATTCATTTGCAAGAAAGAAATGTAAAAGAATATAAACATAATAACAAACACTGCTGGATTGTCATTTTTCGAATTAGGAGCCTACTTTTTCTAAAATGAAATTCTCTTGATTTTCCACAATTTTTATCATACCGTGACGTAAACAAGAAAAAAGAGACCCCGATTATCTACATTATATTGATGTCGTTGCACAGATCAAATTGATAAGTTAGAAGGTATTCAGTTTTTATAAAATTTAGTATTACTGCAAAAATAATAAAACATTATTATAAAATATACAAATAAATGAGTTACGAACTTCATAAAGAAGGAAATTCAGACTCGTTCACTGTGCTACTTGAGACAAATTATATATATATATATATATATATATATATATATATATATATATATATATATATATAGATCATGGGGAAACTCGCGGGTAACCCCCGGGTTTTTACATAAAACCTGCATCTCGCCCATGCAAATTGATTTTACCGCTTGCAAATGCCCGCGGGCGCCGATTGGTACTTCCCCGCGATCTCTACTGTATATAGATAGATAGATATTATGATCAACTAGGTTGTGTTGGTGAAGGACTAAATGAAAATCTAACTGAAGCAGGTTGGTTTGGTTGGGGGATCATAGACTCCACTGCGGCAAGTTGTTGTCGTTACCCCGACCAATGTATAGTTCGTGTTACATTGATAGGTGAGTACCTCGCCGTTACTGAAATAGTCTTGATCTGGATCCACGCCACCATTAGCCAGAGTTGGTTTGGCACAATCGGCTGTTATTCAAACAGATTGTAATATAATGATAATGATAATGATGATAATAATAGTAATAATAATAATAATAATAATAATAATAATAATAATAATAATATTAATAATAACAACAACAACAATAATACTTATAATGATAATAATAATAATTATAACTAAATATTATTTTAATAATTATCATGTAACCATCCCATGTTCAGGGCGCCTAAAAAGTATTATTATAGTATTATTACTGTGTTATTTTGACTTTCTTGTTAGAAATCTTCAAGTCTGATCCATGCGATGACTTAACAGTGATGTTTTTAATAACTGGAAACAAAGTTTGGGGGTTCTTCCAGACATGCCAGAGAGTGCGATATATTTAGCTCCATTTAGTTCCATTTTGCTCTAAAAAGATAACAACATTTTCATAGACTTAAAGCCCCTCTTAAAGTGTTGGTTTTCTGGGTACAACAGAAAACCTAAATTATGTAAGTTCTTTTATCAATATTTGTCTTCAAACACTTTTTTTTTGGGGGGGGGCGGGAAATCTTTGTAGAAGTGTGTCTTAAATGACATCCTCTTTCACATTATGATAAAATTTAAGTGAAATTTTGCCTGAAGCCTAAATGATACTTGAAACGAATACAAAGAACTTACCTTCGCAAATGGGTAAAGTGGACGGATTCCAGACCCCACCCGATTCGCAGACCGCTTCGGATGGGCCTCCCAACGAATATCCGTCGTCGCAGGCGTATGTGATTCGGGTATATAGGTCATATGTAGTAGTATTAGGAGTGATACTGCCGTCTGTTGGTACTGTAGGTTGGGTGCATGTAGTAACACCTACAACAACAAAATGTCAAAAGTGCGTAATAACCCGTGATAGGTATTATAATAATAGTAGAGGACTAGTGTATTTGATATTATTATTAATCATATTTATATTGTTATTGTTTTTATTATTATTATTATTATTATTATTATTATTGTTTAAATAAACATATACATTTAAAAAAGGCCATTAAGTGGCATTCACATACGTGCCACTATGGATAGTATACTAATCGTGCATTCTGTCTTCTGTATTCTAAAACATGAACTAGAAATCGTACCCCCACCCCACACACACACGACATCCTGCCCTAAATTGGGTGCCCTTTAACTTCCTTTTTTTTTTCGTTGTGGGAGGGGGTGAGGTCATTATTGTTCCACATGTATCCAATGAATGTTATGATTATTTATTGTGTTATGAATGCTTTTTTACAACTTGTTATTATTGCAAGTTTAAACATTCATAACTTTCTCATTGTTAATCAGATTTTACTTAAACTTTTACCTAACTTCCTCTCTATCTTTTCTGCTGCGTTCAAAAACAGCTAAATATCAAGATAGACTTTCTCCATAAGTTCTGAAACACCATAGGAGACAATGAAGCTATATACGTGTAGATATCATGTCCTGATTTGCGACGGTAGAAAAAGAAGAAGAAGAACACAAAAGAAAACTAAAGTGTGGAGGGGGGAGGGGGTTTATATATAGTTCCTACCTTCGCATGTCGGTGCGAACGGAAATTGCCAAGTCCCACTGTTGCATTGGTTAAACGGGGGTCCCCTCAGATCACAAGAACAGGTATAGGTCACTTGAGATCCACTGACATAACAATCTTGTTCTGGCACTATGCTAACTCCAAAACCCAGAATTGGTGATACGCCATTGGCACCGTCGAAACAACACTCTAAATGAAAAAGTAAGACCATGAATTATCTAGTTATATATAAACGCGTTATTCAAACAAAAAATACATTTAAATCAGATTTGGCGTGATTTTATCTTCAAGGAACTCTTTCATTTACCATGTTTTATATTTACATATGATGTAAAGTCTTTGTTGCTGCAATACAAGTCTGATTGTACTTTTGTGAATGGATAAAAGAAACTAAAAAACATTTAAAAATGATCTCGAACGTAGTTACTATTGTGATTTTAAGGGAAGAATCGTTCATTCATACCTGTTACTGTGCACGTCACTCCATTGTCTTTATTGAAAAGAATAAGAGATAAAATAACTTGGTGAAACCAAAGATGGGAGTTTAAAAAATGAACACGTATTTCGTAAGGATGATTTGGTATTCACAGTCATTTTGAAAACAATGTTTTTTAACACTTTGCCTGCTTCGGTCGACAAATGGAACAAAAAGCAAATGCCACCCTCGAATTTTGTCACTTATAAGGTGCCAGTTCAAGGAGTTTATTCATAAAAATATAACCAAAAAAGCGTTGAGAAATACAGATATGAAACCAACTTATTTGTGAATAAAAATATGGACTGAAATGCGCTTTAAAAGAATAATACAAATGTTAGTATAAGAGAGCTAACACATCGGCTTCTTTTTTTTCCTAACTAAAATGAACACCGAGCTTTGTAAGGATGATTTAAAAAGCAGCATAATGAACGCTATAAATGCCTCCTGTCATGCACCTTTCATTTTCTTTTAACATTTTTGATAAATTTTATACCATAGAACGTTATTCCATTTGCTGGTTTAAGTAGATTTAAATGACAAATTCCTTGTTTAATATCATACAGCGTTCCATTTTCATTAAGTCCTGAAGTAATCAACATTTAAAATTCTAGTTGAACAAAAATTCCAGTGGAAGATATTAAAGATAAAGTTGAGTTCTGGTCATGCGATTGCATTGTGAAAGAAACGTTGTGGAATCGATCAGAAAAGGTTGATCATGTCACATATAAGTATTGGTGTGTACTGCAAGGTTCTGGAATCATCAAAATGATAAGAAATTTGGCCCAGTCTCGGTAAAGTTACAAGCCCTGTACACAGACATATGTACATGGACTACACAAACATGTGGCAAGGAAATCCGTCCCGATTGTTATGATGTTACATGCCACATTTATAATATTAAGGCAATTGAAGAGCCATGCTTTTCAGGGAACATTTTTTCTCTGATCTTGTTCCACACTTGCATAATACGATGATAACGCTGACAAATTATTTTTCACTTCTTCCAAGAACTCAACCTTCTCTTTAAGTCACTTCCAACGAGATAAGTGAAACCCCAGATTGACATTGAAGTGTCACGAGCAAGAGCAGTATAAAACCATTAACTAAACACATAATTAATTGACGCGGAATAAGCTGATCAATTGAATGGATACCAATTGCAGTAAACCAGTTCATATCTTTTCTCCTTAGTCCTCGAATATTAAAAGAAAACAATAAGATGTAGGTTTCCTTCGATGTATTATTAGTTCTGGATGAGAATAAAGAAACCATTTTCATACTCACTGTTAATGCAACCACCGTTTACATCTGAAACAAAAGAAAAAAGATACAAATTAATTATATGAGAACTATTCCCTGACATAGACAATTAGTACTAACAACGAACTTTCTCTCCACTTGAAGTCATTTAAAAAAACGATGAAAAGGGAAATTATAATTGCCATCTTTTAATGATACATGTAATATAACTTTCTTTAATACAAAATGATGTTTTCAATGTAAATTAGATATATTCATAAATCAACCAACTGTTTTTTGTATTTTTTGGCAGTATATATTATGTAATCAAATAACAAACTAAATACAAAAAGTTGTTATAAAACTGTGTTATTTTGACTTTCTTGTTAGATATCTTCACGTCTAATCCATGCGATAACTTAACAGTGATGTGTGTCATAACTGGTTAACAGGTTGGGGTTCTTTCAGACATGCCAGAGGGTGCGATATATCAGTTCCTTTTTGCTCTACAAAAGATATATTTTCAAAGACCTCAGCCTGAATGATACTTAAAACGAATACAAAGAACTTACCTTCGCAAGTGGGTAGAGTGGACGGATTCCAGACCCCACCCGGTTCGCAGACCGCTTCGGATGGGCCTCTCAACGAATACCCGTCGTCGCAGGCGTATGTGATTCGGGTATATGGTACATATCCAGCAGTATCAGGAGAGATAGTGCCGTATGTTGGTACCGTAGGTTGGGCGCATGATGTAGTCACACCTGCAACAACCCAAATGTCAAAAGTGCGTAATTACCACTGATAGGTATTATACCAGTAGTATCATAACCACAGAAAGGTAACAACAGTATATGAATTAAAATCAAAATTAAGCGTAGCATCCCCTCGCAGGGTACAAATAGCCTATATACGTCAGAACAAGTTACCTCCATCAGACTATACTATTATATTACTAGGAAAGGAAGTTATAAACCACATTTTCACATATATAATTAGTTTTTTTGCATATTTAATGAGCTATGACCTTTCACCTCTGACCTACATACTCCGAAATTGAACTTACGCTGTGTTTTGATACCATGAACCTTCATATCAAATTTCATTAAAATCCGTCAAACATTACTAAAGTTATCGAACGGAAACCAGATTCGCATATTTAATGAGCTATGACCTTCGACCTACATACTCCGAAATCGAACTTAGCCTGTGTTTTGATACCATGTACCTTCATATCAAATTTCATTAAAATCCGTCAAACATTACTAAAGTTATCGATCGGAAACCAGATGTGTATTTTTTCGCATATTTAATGAGCTATGACCTTTGACCTTTGACCTATATACTCCGAAATCGAACTTAGCCTGTATTTTGATACCATATTATACAAATAATGAATACTTATGGGTTAAATATTGCGAATATTTTCATGAGTTGAAAGATTAACGTTCTATTCAACGAGGCGTCGGCCGAGTTGAATAGAATTAACGTTAAAGTGCGGGTTCAAAGAAAATCACAAATATGGCAAATAACATATTACTAGAAACTGGTAAGCTAACAGATGGCCATCGTACCAGTTTTAGGTCATCTACATATCGGGTGATTTATAAAAATACAAATAAAACCACCTCCATAGCATCTGGGAGATGCGAGAGATTCGCCAGAAAAATAACGATGTTTTAATGCCGTCACAATATGAACCAATCCTGCCCAAGCAGACGACATCCCATACAGAATGAACATAATTGCAATGCTATTATTTCTCAAATTATAATGAGTTTAGTGTATATAATTGTGATGGAATTTTAAACCATTCAAAAAGGGATATGAAACCGATTCTGATAACTAAATTCTTTTCTTTGTAAATACACAGGATAGGGGTTAATGAACAATCAAAGAAACCACACTTTCAAATTTAAAACCCCCTGGAATAATAGCATGGACGCATTTGTTCCCTCTTGAAACGCCGAACATACCGCGGTGTATGCAGCTGAAAATACAATGGCGTCTTATTTTGTTTACAAGCGACGGATTCCTTAATTTTTTTTATTGCTGCATTTTTCATCAAAATAATACCATGCGCGGGGCTTAGAGTGAGGCAATAGATTAAACATTTAGCCTGACGGCAGTGAAGTAAGAGAAATAACTGAAGAGAAGATGACGAAACAGGCACTGAAAGTGTGTGAGATGTCATGGGACATCGTCTGCTTGTGCAAATCATGTTCAACATGTGACGTCACACATCTCAGCAGCGATCGAAGAGCCTTTCAGGTGCTATGCCGGGGCTGTATTTAAGCGTTTTGTAATTCATAATAATAATTACTTCGAATGTTTCCGAGCATTGAATTTTGATAACCTTGTCAAATCAAAGTGTCACCTTTGCAATAATGACAATAAAGTTAGTTTTAAAATCAATGAACCTTATCTTTAATCTTTCAACGAATGAAAATATTTGCACTATTGAACGAATGAAAAACATTCATTATTTGTTTTATACAACATCTTTCAACAAATTATGCTTTGCTCCTTATATTAAAGGTACTATGTCCCATTTGCAGGCCAAAAAAATGAAAAGGTTAAATTCCAACAGCATTTGAAAGACAATACTAATTTAGAACTTCCCTAAAAAAAAGGGGGCTTGAAAATGTCTTTAAAGGTGAAATTCTAGGATAATCCCAAATATTGAGATAATCACATCAATAGAAAGCTTTTAACCCCCAGAATAACACTAAATGGCGTTCAACCGACAAAACAAATTCAGAATAGTAAATTTATGCGAGTAAACTCCACCAAAATCTCGAAGTCGGAAACCCGGAAATGCACGGAATTGCCGGGTCCTCTATTCTTGACGTCACGACCGGGGATCATGGGCTGAGTGAGAGTGCCAATGATATGCCCACGTAAATGCTATCCTGTTAGAGCTTAGAATTTTTCTTGTTAACGAGTTTATGTGATAGATTTTCTGTTTTTATTTGAATGAAGAATAACTAAGCAACGTTTTCCAGTCGCTGATTTCTTTTTATATCCTCACATTATCCTTTTTGGTAGAGTTTTAAGACGGGTTTACTGCTTGGAAAATAAGGTTAAATCATATGCAGGTATGAATAGGCGGGTGTACATATACATTATCTTGTCATCAGATAAGGTACAGGAGCAGTTTTGTGAAACGAATAGGCCTAGAACTGTGACTGTAATTATCATGGATGTGTTTGACTGCCTCAAAAAGGATACAGAACCAGTTAAATATTTGTTTTAAATATATATATCACACTTGAACGAGATCAAGCTTCCTCTATTTAGCGGACGACGTCTATGAACGATATTCATCCGCACTGTGATACGGCTCTTGCACGAACGTTCGTGAAGCGAGCGGAATCGGCAGGTAAGACCAGGCCGCTGCTCTAGGCGGCTTGTTGAACGTACATCGCCGAAATTGAGCTCCGTGTTGAAATTCTTGCAGCCGTATTTTAAACTGTTACTGTCAATGGATGACGTCATCTTCCTCCATGCGCAGTAACAGTTTAAAATACGGCTGCAAGAATTTCAACATGGAGCTCAATTTCGGCGATGAAAATCCGGAAAAAGACCCTTAAACGCATCATACAGTCAATCTGGTAAGTGGAACCGATGTAGTTTAGCCTAGGCCTAATTTACAATAATAAATGCATCGGATATGCATCGGGTAAAATGTAGTATTTTGGGCATTAGTTTAATGCTCGGACGCGAGCAGTAGTTTGTAATGCAGTCACTATGGTCGGCTTCTGTCTCTCAAAAGAGAGGAGCCGACCCTACCCAAATCAGAGGCTAACGAACGAAAGAGACAGAAATCTTCGGTCTAGAGCGCTAGGTGCTACTGCCGCTACTCCCCGGCCCTGGCTGCAGGAACGTCGACATCTCCTTGCTCTCCGACTTCTCTATCGTCTTCTCCCACACTTGTACTTGCGTCCTCCCAACTTCCATCATCCTCGTCTGCACTATCGTCCCTTTTTCCTTCATTACTTTCATCATCTTTCTCCATAAACTCTTCAAAATCCATAAAAGATCGTTCTGGTCAAACTCTCCAGCCATTATCAATTGATATAATTATATAATATGTACCGTACGTGAATCGAAAGTGTATATGTATAAAGCGAGCTAGACCGAACGCGAGAAAGACTCGAACGAAGCCAAACGACCCGATCTACTTTACCGAGCACACGAAAACAATCTCACCAAATTCAACACACTCAAACAAAATTACATGGTGAAAATATCGACTAATAGCGCATCGTTGGCTTGTTTATGTCATAATTCTGAAAAAGGGAATTGATATTAGTACTATGAAATATTAGGGAAGGTGAAGAATTCTACATAGAGTTATGAAACTAAACTTTGAAACTAAATAGCAGAAATTCGTATCTCTCTGCCCATGTTTTTCTATGGAACATCCGGGTACGTGAATATACTCGTCCCCGGGCGTGACGTCACAAATAGTGGACCAGCTCCGTGACTGACTTTCTAGGCAAAGAGAGGAGGCTATTTTTCGACATTTCAATTGAGGATATCCAGTAGCTAGAAGATTTTTGTGATATGCAATGAAAATGAACAACTTCGAAATAACATAGGCTTGCCGTAGGTACCAAATTAATGGACATTTATTGTCCTAGAATATGAGCTTTAAGTGGGAAAATAACGACTATTAGTTGTCAAATCGACTTAGGAGCTAAAGAGCCAGTAAGTAATAGTCTGATTTTTCAGACCATTGTACTGAATGGTCGTACGTTTTATGCTGCGCAAAGATTCAATCAGTTTAATTTTGGCCATTACAAGAAGTGGGTTATTGATGTAGACAAAAGCTCATGTACCCTTTACAGATCATTTTATGTATGTTATTACCAAAGATGAAAAAAGCCAGTCAGTCACTCAATAGTGTCTGACAGTGAAGTCTAGCAAGTAAACGGATTTCCTTGCATAATTTGAATATTAGGACACTGCTAACGTTTAAATTTCACAGATAGGACATACATGACATATTCAAAATTCCTGCAAATTTTTACAGAATTTGATGTTGGCTGCAAAAGGTACATAGTATCTTTAAAGATAAATTAAAGTTGGAGTCAGGCCTTCTCGATTACATTCAGATTGCCTCCGCGTCAGATGCGCGCATCTAATAACAATGGGATACGTGCAGGGCAGAGAGGTACGTACGCGTCGCAGTCTGCATATAACCAAAAATGCACGGCGAATATAACCAAAAATGCACGGTCGTGCAAGAGTATTATTTATTGAATATCATGTGACCAACAATCCTCCAATCAAATGACAAGCATCTACGTAGGTGTTGTATAAACCTTCATATCAAACTTCATTAAAATCCGTCAAACATTACTGAAGTTATCGATCGGAAACCAAATTTGTTACGAACGAACGGATGGACGCACGGAAGGACGGACGGCAGCGTTTCTATATCCCCTCCGACTTCGTCGGCGAGGGGATAATAATAAACCTGTGCAGACGGCCTTTGATTGTTTGATTTTAAAAACCTAAGACCGTCTGCTCAGATATTTCATTATTTTTTGTTTTGAATTCATACTGTTGTTACTGTTGTGTGGTTATGATTTTATGATATAATTTTTTAATATAATGTCACCTTGTTGTGACAATACGTTCCATTCTGGGTATTATGGTAATAGTGCATCCTGTCTCAATTCTACTACATGTACTAGAAATCGCAATCCTCCCCAACCCCTCCCACACAAACACGCCATCCTGCCTTAATTTGGTCTTTTAAGGCGAGGGGAAATCCCCATGGGCAACGTTTGTTCCTTTTATTTTGGGTGGGGGGACGAGTTCATTATTTTGCCCAAAAAAAGGAATCCAATCAATGTTATGAGTATCTATTGTGTTATGAATGTTCTTTTACATTTTGTTATTTTTGCAAGTTTAAACATTCATAACTTTCTCATTGTTAATCGGATTTTACTTAAACTTTCACCTAACTTTCTCTCTATCTTTTCTGCTTCGTTCAAAAACAGCTAAATATCAAGATAGACTGTCTCCATACGTTCCGAAACACCGTAGGAGACAATAAAATTACCTGTAGATATGATGTCCTGATTTGCGACGGTATGAAAAGAAGAAGAAGAACACAATAGAAAACTAAAGTTGTTGTTGTTTTTTTTTTGGGGGGGCGGGGTTATAGTTCTTACCTGCGCATGTCGGTGCGAACGGAAATTGCCAAGTCCCATTGTTGCATTGGTTGTAAGGGGGTCCCCTCATACCACCAGAACAGGAATAGGTCACTTGAGATCCGCTGACATAACAATCTTGTACTGGCACTATGCTACCTCCAGAACCCAGAATTTGTGATACACCATTGGCACCGTCGAAACAACACGCTAAATGAAAAAGTAAGACCATGAATAATCTAGTTATATATAAACGCGTTGTTCAAACCAAAAATAATTTTAAATCTGATTTAGCGTGATTTTATCTTTCAGGAACTATTTTTTTCATTTACTATGTTTTATATATATATATGATGTAAAGTCTTTGTTGATGCAATACAAGCCTGATTGCACTTTCGTGAATAGATAAGATAAACTCAAAAAAATTACAAATTTTCTCAAACGTAATTAATATAGTGTTTTTAAGGGTAGAATCGTTAATTTCATACCTGTCTCTGTGCACGTCACTCCATTTTCTTTAATGAAAAGAATAAGAGATACAATAAATTGGTAAAACTAAAGATAAGATAAAAAAATTAACATGAATTCAGTATGGATGATTTGGTATTCACAGTCATTTTGAAAACAATAATGGTTGTTAACACTTTGCCTGCTTCGGTCGACAAATGGAACAAAAGTCGAGCGCCATACTCGAATTTATTCACTCATGTGCCAGTCCAGGGAGTTTATTCATAAAGACATAATCAACTAGGCGTTAAGAAATACAGTTACGAAACCAATTTATTTGTGAATAAAAATATGGACTGGATGCGTTTAAAAGAAATATTAAACATGTAAGTACAAAAGAGCTAACACATCGGCTTCTTTTGCCCAAAATAAAATGAACACCGAGCTTTCTAAGGATGATTTAAAAAGCAGCATTATAAACGCTATAAATGCCACCTGTCATTTACCTTTCATTTTCTTTTTCACCATAACATTTTTGATAAATCTTTTACCATAAAACGTTATTCCATTTGCTGGTTGATGTAGATTTAAATGACAAATTCCTCATTCAATATCACACAGCGTTCCATTTTCATTAAGTCCTGAGGTAATCAACATTATCCAAAATCTAGTTGGAAAAAATTCCATTGGAAAATATTAAGTCACTTTCATCATGATAACTTAAACCAGGGAGATCCCTGCTTAAACTTTATATTGACATTTTAGTGTCCCGAGCAAGAGCACTATACAACTATTAATCAAACACATAATTAATTGACGCGGAATAAGCTGATCAATTGAATAGATTCCAATTACAGTAAACCAGTTTACATCTTTTCAACTAAGTCCTCGAATATTAAAAGAAACCAATAAAATGTGGGTATCCTCCGATGTATCATTAGTTCTGAATGAGAATAAAGAAACCTTTTTATACTCACTGTTAATGCAATCACCATTAACATCTGAAACAAAAGACAACAAGAGACAAATTAATTATATGAGAACTATTCCCTGAAATGGCAATAGTTAGTATTTAGCATTAATATTTTTAAAAAGACGGTATAAAACAAAAAACAATCTCTCCACTAGAAGTCATTACAAAGAGCAATAAAAAGGGAAATTATAAATGCATTTTAGCAATGAATATTATGTAATCAATTAACGGGCAATTTCAAGAGATAACGTTTTGTTTTGTAAATTAAAGAAAGTTTATGATCTTGTGAGGAGTGAACTGCTCGTAATTTCATTGATTTTAAATTTATCAGGTTATAAAAAATACTTCCGTTCGGAAAGCCGAGAGCGTCAACTACCGGCAGTAACTGCCTTCTTCTTGGAAGCCGACAATATCTAATCACGAGTTATTACTTACTACTAATTAATCCAAGGCTGAGAAGGAGGGTAAGTCCAAATATAACCTGAAACTTCGCCATAATCCTTATGGTCTGCCTTTATTTCATAAACTAAACTATGTTTACACGGAGCTCTAAAACACATGAATTCACAATGTTGCTGGTTCTGCTGAACGCTGTTTTCAAAACAAAAAGGCCGCCTCAATTTCGATCACCGACTCCGTTTTTTGAGTAAGAGATATGATTTTACAAATCGTTGATAATTAACTACTGTCAACAATAACTTGCACGGAGGGCGTGATTATTTCCTGAGGTCGCCTATTCCTTCATACTCAATCTTTAATGTTTAATCATTTGTTTGTATGATTCCTAATCATCTTTGCGATAAGGCTAAGTATATGATTGCATCAATTTATGACCGTGAATGTATTCACGCCTGTTAATCGTCTGTTATGCAGAAACAAAACTTTGTTGACTTTGTTAATTCCTTGTTATTTAATATTTCATGTTTTCATAAGATTTCATGAGATTTCATTTCAAAATTAACTTTTACATTTGTTTTTATTAAAACGACCTTTTTTTAAACATCCGACTAGAACCGTCGCGCGTCTCGAGGTATTTACATATGACTACGTGAGATCCAGATCAATTTTTACTAGTACGCGAATTTCTAAAAGGAGTACGTGCATGCCGGCTGTGTATCAATAATGTGTACGTGACAGCTGCGTATTTCCACTGGTGTACCTGTCACCACTGTCTAATTTGCCAAATTAGGTAGTACATAAACATAATAACGTCAATTGACATTTGATAAATGGCTACTGATTCTTTCTTATCGTTTGTTCACATTGTCAGTCAATAGGGGCTTTAAGGAAGGGCGTAATTAGGTGATCTGCCGCGTAGCGTGGCAGAGCCCCTATTGATTTCATCAGAATCTATCTCCCCCCTTTTCCCCCTTTCTTTCGGTATGGACTTTGTTTGCCTCATATCTCATGAATGACATGGTAAATGGCAATGAGATTTTCATGACATGTGCCATAAGCATGATTATTGATCCCAACAAAGAGATTTGTTAAATAACTGATGCGCGACGTCATTTAGGCGCCATTTTGTTAATTTCTATTATATACCTCTCTTTAGTATCATGTTGAATAAATTGAGTCATCTGATTGGTCGAAATTGGAGTCGTGATTATAGCCATGCCTTCATGGAAACGACCTATCAACGATCTTTGGATAAGCCGAGCAGGTTGGAGAGCTCATCGATGCCTGGGCGGTGCCCTGTCGATTTCCAGTCGGTCGCCGGTCGATTTTATGTCCAAACTGGGCGAAATCGGGGAGTTTCTCCGCGCGGCGTCCCGGCGGTGACCGACTGATCTCCCAGCGGCGACCGGGCGGCGTCGATTTTTGACCTGAATCGCTCGACGGCGAACGCTCGATTAGGTCGGGGCCCGCCGGGCACCGAGCGTATTTTGGACGGCGAGTGAAAAGTGAGCAGGCGCCGCCCGAATTTTAACTCCGCGCTAAAACAAATAGCAGGAAGTATTGTAACGCCTCTAGTACATATTTGTAATTTATCACTTACAACAGGAGTTTTTCCGGACTCATTGAAAATAGCAAAAGTAATTCCAATATACAAAAAAGACGAATCTTCTCTAGTTTTAAATTACCGACCTGTTTCTATCTTACCAAGTATTTCTAAAGTCTTAGAAAGACTGGTTTATAATAGACTGTATGATTTTCTAACAAAAAATGAACTGTTGTATGCAAATCAATATGGTTTTAGAAAATATCATTCAACGGAGTTAGCATTGTTACAACTATTTGATAGAGTGTCAAATGCCGTAGCTGATCATAAGCATGTTATTGGAGTATTCATGGATCTGAGCAAGGCATTTGACACTCTTGACCATACAATACTAATAAGTAAATTGGAATGCTATGGAGTTAGGGGTGTTGCTACACAATGGTTTAAAAATTATTTAACAAATAGAAAACAATATGTATGTTATGATTCAAATGAATCAGAATTATTATCTATAACGTGTGGAGTGCCACAAGGGTCAATCCTTGGCCCTTTGTTATTTTTGATATATGTAAATGATATTTATAATTCATCAAATGCACTGCAGTATATTTTATTCGCTGATGACACTAATGTATTTTGTTCTAATTCAGATTTTCAGATCCTTTTAAGAAATATTAACGCTGAATTACCAAAATTATCAAAATGGTTTATAAGTAATAAACTGTCCCTTAATTTAAAGAAAACAAACTATATATACTTTCAGAACAGGAAAAACAACGATATTCCTTACATTGAAATTATTTTGGATTGTGAACTATTGGAAAGAAAGTATAGTACAAAATTCCTTGGTGTTTTTATTAATGAAAATCTGAGTTGGAATAATCATCAGCAAAACTTACCAAAAGTGGTCAAAAAAGTACCTATTTTGATTCCACTATTAGTATAACTCTTCGGAATGACTGGTTAACCCCATTTTTTCTTCCATGTTCTGATAGGGTATGAATTGGAGGTGCGACTTCATGTATCAAGTCTGCCGTTAGAATCCTTTGACGTCAACATAGTGCCACTTTAAAGGAAAACAATTGAATTTGATTCGATAAGGTAATATTTGCCATTGTTATTTTGAATATATCTCATCTATCCCTACTCTGATGTCCTCCATATTTTAGTATGTTGTAGCTGAGACTTTACTCTACAAATATATTTTTTATCAGAAGACGGGATCGTGGTCAAAAGACTGCAAAATCTGCCAATATGGTTTCTACTTGTACGTGTTACATGAATAGAGGATGGGATATTTGTTCAAAGTCCGAATTTCTCGTTGACTCTGTGTTATTAGGTGATCGGCTGCGAAGTATAGCAAATCTCCTAATGAGTGTAGTGTTTCAACATTCTCTCTCTCTCTCTCTATCTCTCGATCTGTCGGTCTCACGACCAAACAACTTTCTGCCTCTTTTCGAGCTTTGCATTCTTGATTATTAAATGAGCTTGTACGTGGGCGGGTTATATGTATATATTTAGCAGTTCCATTTTGCTCTCGCTCAAAGCGGCAGATCACTCAATTCGTCTCCGTGACGAATTCCATGTCTAGTTGTTATCATTATCATCAATTTGTTTTTTTACATGAACGTATTTCACACCATTTTGTAAGGTTAGTGATGCTGATGCGGATAATAATATTTTTTTGCTTAGAAACATTCAGGGCAATGATAAGTAAAGCTTCAACTGATTCCTTTATTTCTTTTTAAACGCTGCATTTGTCATCCAAAAGAAAACCATCTTTGAAATTCAGAGCGAGATAACAGATCAAACAGTTAAAATAACACTGGTGAAGTAAGATAAATAAGTGAAGAGGAGACGACAAAACAGCCACTGAAAATGTGTGCATTTGTTATGGTGCTGTCACACCTTGACGATTTAGCCAGCGTATGCCAGCATGAAAAATTTGCCGAATACGCTGGCGTACGTCGAATAAGTTATGGGTAAGTTTTGTATAAGTGAAGAGCACGCTGAAGCACGCTGGTATACGTCGTAGTACGGCGAGGTCGTCGAAATATTGTGTGCATGCAAACAATTTTCGACGTATGCCAGCGTTTGGCTCATACGTCCCGCAAACACGGGCCATTTTAGGTAAGTTATGCGATCGTTGACACACGTTCACAAACGTTACCTGTACATACGTCGAGATAATGTCTAGCGTACCCAAAACTTATTTCTAACCTATGAGTAACGTCCTTTGAACATATGTCGAACTTTACTCCAACGCATATTGACGTATATAGACGTATTTGACGTGTTCCGGAAGACCACATAACTTACTGAACGTATTTTCAACTTACAGCTACGGTATAATTGCGTA
>CP137675.1:26975157-27028187 GCA_037976565.1 Mesocentrotus franciscanus
AAAGTTTGGGGTTCTTCCAGACATGCCAGAGAGTGCAATATATTTAGCAGTTCCATTTTGCTCTCAAAAAGATAGCAACATTTTCATAGACTTAAAGCCCCTCTAAAAGTGTTGGGAGCCCCCGAAATTTGAAGGCAAAATTTAATTTTAATTGTATCATATTGTGAAAGAGGAGGTCATTTAAGACACATTTCTGCAAGGATTTTCAAAACAAATGTGTTTGAAGTCGAATATTGGTGAGAGAATACAAAATTTCGAATTTTTTATTTTTTATTTTATTTTTTATTTTATTTTTTTCTTTCTGCGTACAACAGAAAACCCAAATTATGTATTCTTTTATCAATATTTGTCTTCAAACACTTTTTTTTTTCGGGGAGAATCTTTGTAGAATTTAGTCTTAAATGTCATCCTCTTTCACATTATGATACAATTTAAGTGAAATTTTGCCATAAAATGTGTGGTGAATTTGGGGCTCCCAACGCTTTAGAGGGCTTTAAGCCTAAATGATACTTGAAACGAATACAAGGAACTTACCTTAGCAGGTGGGTAAAGTGGACGGATTCCAGACCCCACCCGATTCACAGACCGCTTCGGATGGGCCTCCCAATGAATACCCGTCGTCGCAGGCGTACGTGATTCGGGTATATAGGTCATATGTAGGAGTATCAGGAGAGATAGTGCCGTATGTTGGTAACGTAGGTTGGGCGCATGTAGTCACACCTACAACAACAAAATTGTCAAAAGTGCGTAATAACCCGTGATAGTTATTATACTAATGGTAGAGGTCTAGTGTATTTCATATTATTATTAATAATATTTATATCATTATTATTATTATTATTATTGTTATCATAATTGTTATTATTATCATTAGTATCATCAATAACATTATTATTATTGTTATCATTATTATTATAATTACTATTTAAATAAACATAAACGTTAACAAAAAAGCCATTATGTGGCATTCACATACGTGCCACTATGGATATTATAGTACTCGTGTATTCTATTTCTGTATTCTAAAACATGTACTAGTTATCGTAATCCCCCCACACACACACACGCACGACATCCTGCCTTAAACTGGGTGCCCTTTAACTTCCTTTTTTTGTGGGAGGGGGTGAAGTAATTATTGTTCCACATTTAAAAAAAAAATCCAATGATTGTTACGAGTATTTATCGTGTTAGGAATGTTGTTTTACAACTTGTTATTATTGCAAGTTTAAAGAAATCATAACTTTTTCATTTTTAATCGGATTTTACTTAAACTTTCACCTAACTCCCTTTCTATCTTTTCTGCTTCGTTCAAAAACAGCTAAATATCAAGATAAACTTTCTCCATAAGTTCTGAAACACCGTACTGGTAGGAGACAATGGAGCTATATACGTGTATATATATTATGTCCTGATTTGCGACGGTATAAATAAAGGAAAGGAGAACACAAGACTAAACTAATGTGTGTGTGTATGTGTGCGTGTGTGCGTGCGCGCGCACGTGTGTGTGTGTGTGTGTGTGTGTGGGGGTTATAGTTCCCACCTTCGCATGTCGGTGCGAATGGAAATTGCCAGGTCGCACTGTTGCATTGGTTGTAAGGGGGTCCCCTCAGATCACCAGAACAGATATAGTTCACTGTAGATCCGCTGGTATAGCAATCTTGTACTGGCACTATGCTACCTCCAGAACCCAGAACCGGTGATAAGCCATTGTTGCCGTTATAACAACAGTCTAGGTGAAAAAGTAAAACCATGAATAATATTATCTGAAACAGTTAACGGTAAGTAGTCATATATGAACCCGTTATTCAAACAAACAAAAACAATTCAATCTGATTTGGCGTGATTTTATCTTTCATTTACCTTGTTTTATTTTTACATATGATTACATATGGTTTTTTGCAATAAAAGAACATGCAGCTGGAAAGCTGAAATTGCTCAATTTACAAAGTCAATGTACAACACAATAAACGATCAAAATATGAATGACTAAAACGTACAACCATAAATCATGCATAATGAAACAAAATAAAACTCTCAAATATTACATCAAAATCTACATATATTACAAATATTAAAAACATTAAAAACTTCTGTGTCATTAAAAGTTACAAAGAAGGAGACAGAGAGAGAGAGAGAGACGGAACTAGAAAGAGGAAGAAAAGGAAGAAGCAGAAAGAAAGAAAAGTTGATCAGAGAATATACGAAAAATTGAAGGAGAGGGGTAGAGAACAGATAGAGAATAGAGGACAGAGTAGAACATGAAAGGTAGAAAGAGAGGAGAATGGTACATTCTTGAGGTGTGTTTTCATTCAAAACAGGAAAAAAAAAGGAATGCGAGTCTCTGCCAAGTGCACCTGAAGTTGAAGTATGTATACAAAAATAAAAAATAAACACTTAGAATACATAATATATTAACGTCATTTTAAAAATTCGTTAAAGTCAAAAGAATAAAGCTAAGCCAATCCCGCAATACATCCAGATTCAATGCAAATTATGTCATAAAAATGTCATATTCACTGTTACTATACCAAGCATCAAAGTACATGTACATGTAAAAACTGGCAAATTATGTATTGTGTGAAGAAAGAAGAAAAAGGTGATAATAGCAGAGGAAAGAGATAAGAAAACAGAAAGAAAAGAGAAAAGGATGAGAACCAAAGAGAAAGGAAGGAAAAGGGTATTCACACAAAGCAAGAGTAACATGAAATAGCACGGATTGTAACATCCTCAAAGTACAAGGATAATATTATCAAGAAGATATTGTACGAGGTAAGGTAATATGAGTATATTACACTGAATAACAAAAAAACCAAAGCTATTAGAGGATAGGTGCAATATGTCCACAACGCATTAAAGAGTATTTACGAAAAAGTAAAGATTTGACAATACACCAATAGGCAAAATGATGTAAAGTCTTTGTTGCTGCAATACAAGCCTAATTGTACTTTCGTGAATAGATAAAAGAAACTCAAAAATATTTTTAAATGATCTCGAACGTAGTTAATATAGTGTTTTTAAGGGAAGAATGGTTAATTTCATACCTGTTAATGTGCACGTCACTCCATTGTCTTTATGGAGAAAAATAATTAGAGATAAAATACATTGGTTAAAGAAAAGATAGCAGTTTAAAAATTAACATGAATTCAGTATGGATGATTTGGTATTCACAGTCATTTTGAAAACAATAATGGTTTTGAACACGTTTCCTGCTCGGTCGACAAATGGAACAAAAGTCGAGCGCCACAGTCGAATTTATTCACTCATAATGTACAAGTCAAGGGAGTTTATTCATAAAGATATAACCAAATAAGACAGTAACGAGACCAACTTATTTGTGAATAAAAATATGGAGTGGATGCGTTTAAAAGATATTTAAAATTTTTTAAAAGTACAAAAGAGTTAACACATCGGCTTCTTTTGTCCCCCAAAAATGAACACCGAGCTTTCTAAGGATGATTTAAAAAGCATCATTATGAACGCTTTAAATGCCAACTGTCATGTATCTTTATTTTTTTTTCTTTTTCACCATAATATTTTTGAAAAATCTTTTACCATAGAACGTTATTCCATTTGCTGGTTGGTGTAGATTTAAATGACAAATTTCTTGTTCCATACCACACAGTGTTCCATTTTCATTAAGTCCTGATGTAATCAACATTACACACAATCTAGTTGAAAAAAATTCCATTGGAAAATATTAAGTCACTTTCATCATGATAACTTAAAATTTATATTGAAATTTTAGTGCCCCGAGCAAGAGCAGTATACAACTATTAATCGAACACATAATTAATTGACGCGGAATAAGCTGATCAATTGAATGGATTCCAATTACAGTAAACCAGTTCACATCTTTTCACCTAAGTCCTCGAATATTAAAAGAAAACAATAAGATGTGGGTATCCCCCAATGTATCAGTAGTTCTAAATGAGAATAAAGAAACCATTTTCATACTCACTGTTAATGCAACCACCGTTTACATCTGAAAAAAGAAAAATAAAGAGACAAATTATTTGTATACATTGTAACAACTATTCCCTGACATAGACAATTATTATTTGTAGATAAATATGATACTTTTTTCTAACTTTTTTCTAAGATTGAATGTACTATTTTCTAAGAATCGCTACTTTTTGTAAAGCGCTTAGAAACATTTGTATTAAGCGCTTTAGAAATACAATGTATTATTATGATTATTATTGTTTAAAGACAGTATAGAACAATGAACTATCTCTCCACTTTAAGTCATTTAAAAAAACGATGAAAAAGGAAATTATAATTGCCATCTTTAAATCATAATATAATTTTTTTATAATACAAGATGTTGTTTTTTTGTCCGTGTTAATTATATATATTTATAAATTAACCAACTGTTCATAGCATTTGAGCAATACATATTATATAATCAAATAACAAACTAAATACAGTTTTTTTTTAAATAAAACCGTGCTACTTTGACTTTATTGTTTGATATCTTCAAGTCTAATCCATGCGATAACTTAACAGTGATGTGTGTCATAACTGGTAAACAGTTTCGGGTTCTTCAGACATGCCACATGGTGCGATATATAGAGCAGTTCCGTTTTGCTCTAAAAAGATTTTCCAAGACCTCAGCCTGAATAATACTTAGAACGAATACAAAGTAGTTACCTTTGCAAGTGGGTAAAGTGGACGGATTCCAGACCCCACCCGATTCGCAGACCGCTTCGGATGGGCCGCTCAACGAATACCCGTCGTCGCAGGCGTATGTGATTCGGGTATATAGTACATATCCAGCAGTATCAGGAGAGATAGTGCCGTCTGTTGGTACCGTAGGTTGGGTGCATGTTGTAGTCACACCTACAACAATAAAATGTCAAAAGTGCGTAATAACCACTGATAGGTATTATAACAGTAGTAGAGGACTAGTGTATTTCATATTATTATTAACAAGATTGATATTATTTTTATTATTATTATCATTATTATCATTATTATTATTATTATTATCATCATCATCATCATCATCATCATCGTCATCATCATACATAAGCAGATCCCCCCAAAAAATGTAATCGTAATGTGGCATTCCCATACTGTCACCTAAAGGTGACATCGTATCAAAAAATCATATCATAACATCATAACCACAGAACGGTAACAACAGTATCAATGTTATGAGTATTTATTGTGTAATGAATGCATTTTCACAGCTTGTTGTTATTGCAAGTTTAAACATTCATAACTTTCTCATTGTTAATCGGATTTTACTAACCTAACTTCCTCTCTATCTTTTCTGCTTCGTTCAAAAACAGCTAAATATTTAAAAAAAAGACTCCATAAGTTCTGAAAGGCCGTAGGAGACAATGAAGCTACCTGTAAATATGATGTCTTGAATTGCGAAATTCATGTATGGAAAGAAGAAGAAGAACACAATAGAAAACTAAAGTGTGCGGAGGGGGTTATAGTTCCTACCTCCGCATGTCGGTGCGAACGGAAATTGCCAAGTCCCACTGTTGCATTGGTTGTAAGGGGTCCCCAGATCACCAGTACAGCCATAGTTCACTTGAGATGTGCTGACATAGCAATCTTGTACTGGCACTATGCTGCCTCCAGAACCCAGAACTGGTGATAAGCCATTGGCACCGTCGTAACAACAGTCTAAATGAAAAAGTAAGGCCTTGAATAATATTAGAAACAGAAAACGGTTTTTAGTTATATATGAACGCGTTATATAAACAACAAAAGTATTCATAATCTGATTTGGCGTGATTTTATCTTCGCGGAATTTTCTTTATTTACTCTGTTTGATATATGAAGAGTTTAATTCCAAAAGGAGCTAAATCCACTTTTTATGAAAACTGAGTTATTGATATCAGAACATTGTTCACTTTAGTACCCGTCTTTGTACAAAAGTATTTACCTAAATTTTGGGAGCAATTATGAAAAAATGCACCTTTTAAAATCACTTTTCCATAGACGCATGTACAAAATCTGGTAAACAAATCCTTTTTTCTCTGAAGTTACAAAAGTGGATTTAGCTCCATTTGGAATGAAACTCTTCATATATAAATATATATATATATATAAATATATATATATATATATGGTGAATTTCATACCTGTTCCTGTGCACGTCACTCCATTGCCTTTATTGAAAAGATAAAATAAATTGGTAGAACAAAAGATAGTTGTTCAAAAATAAACACGTATTCTGTGTGGATAACATTCAAAATATCTAGTTGAAACAAAACTCCATTGTAAGATATAAAGTCACTTTCAACGAGATAACTGAAACTTCATATTAGTATTTAAGTGGCCCGAGCAAGAGCAGTATAAAACCATTAATCAAACGCATAATTTATTGACGTAGTATAAGCTGATCAATTGAATGGATACCAATTAAAGTAAAACAGTTTACATATTTTCACCTAAGTCCTCGAATATTAAAAGAAAATAATAAGATGTGGGTATCCTCCGAAGTATCATTAGTTCTAAATGAGAATAAAGACACCATTTTTCATACTCACTGTTAATGCAACCACCGTTTACATCTGAAAAAAGAAAAAAAGAGACAAATTAATTATATAACAACTATTCCCTGACATAGACAATTAGTATTTGTTTAAAGACGGTATAGAACAACGAACTACCTCTCCACTTGAAGTCATTACAAAAAACGATGAAAAATGAAATTATAATTGCCATCTTTAAATCATAATATAATTTTGTTAAAGACACAATTTTTTTTTAAAATGTAAGTTAGATATATTCATAAATTAACCAACTGCATTTTAGCAATATATATTATGTAATCAAATAACAAACTAAATACAACAAAGTTTTCATAAAACTGTGCTATTTTGACTTTCTTGTTAGATATCTTCAAGTCTAATCCATGCGATAACTTTACAGTGATGTGTGTCGTAACTGGTAAACAGTTTCGGGTTCTTCAGACATGCCACATGGTGCGATATATAGAGCAGTTCCGTTTTGCTCTAAAAAGATTTTCCAAGACCTCAGCCTGAATGATACTTAGAACGAATACAAAGTAGTTACCTTCGCAGGTGGGTAAAGTGGACGGATTCCAGACCCCACCCGATTCGCAGACCGCTTCGGATGGGCCGCTCAACGAATACCCGTCGTCGCAGGCGTATGTGATTCGGGTATATAGTACATATCCAGCAGTATCAGGAGAGATAGTGCCGTCTGTTGGTACCGTAGGTTGGGTGCATGTTGTAGTCACACCTACAACAATAAAAATGTCAAAAGTGCGTAATAACCACTGATAGGTATTATAACAGTAGTAGAGGACTAGTGTATTTCATATTATTATTAACAAGATTGATATTATTTTTATTATTATTATTATCATTATTATCATTATTATTATTATTATTATCATCATCATCATCATCATCATCATCGTCATCATCATACATAAGCAGATCCCCCCAAAAAATGTAATCGTAATGTGGCATTCCCATACTGTCACCTAAAGGTGACATCGTATCAAAAAATCATATCATAACATCATAACCACAGAACGGTAACAACAGTATCAATGTTATGAGTATTTATTGTGTAATGAATGCATTTTCACAACTTGTTGTTATTGCAAGTTTAAACATTCATAACTTTCTCATTGTTAATCGGATTTTACTAACCTAACTTCCTCTCTATCTTTTCTGCTTCGTTCAAAAACAGCTAAATATTTAAAAAAAAGACTCCATAAGTTCTGAAAGGCCGTAGGAGACAATGAAGCTACCTGTAAATATGATGTCTTGAATTGCGAAATTCATGTATGGAAAGAAGAAGAAGAACACAATAGAAAACTAAAGTGTGCGGAGGGGGTTATAGTTCCTACCTCCGCATGTCGGTGCGAACGGAAATTGCCAAGTCCCACTGTTGCATTGGTTGTAAGGGGGTCCCCTCAGATCACCAGTACAGCCATAGTTCACTTGAGATGTGCTGACATAGCAATCTTGTACTGGCACTATGCTGCCTCCAGAACCCAGAACTGGTGATAAGCCATTGGCACCGTCGTAACAACAGTCTAAATGAAAAAGTAAGGCCTTGAATAATATTAGAAACAGAAAACGGTTTTTAGTTATATATGAACGCGTTATATAAACAACAAAAGTATTCATAATCTGATTTGGCGTGATTTTATCTTCGCGGAATTTTCTTTATTTACTCTGTTTGATATATGAAGAGTTTAATTCCAAAAGGAGCTAAATCCACTTTTTATGAAAACTGAGTTATTGATATCAGAACATTGTTCACTTTAGTACCCGTCTTTGTACAAAAGTATTTACCTAAATTTTGGGAGCAATTATGAAAAAATGCACCTTTTAAAATCACTTTTCCATAGACGCATGTACAAAATCTGGTAAACAAATCCTTTTTTCTCTGAAGTTACAAAAGTGGATTTAGCTCCATTTGGAATGAAACTCTTCATATATAAATATATATATATATATAAATATATATATATATATATGGTGAATTTCATACCTGTTCCTGTGCACGTCACTCCATTGCCTTTATTGAAAAGATAAAATAAATTGGTAGAACAAAAGATAGTTGTTCAAAAATAAACACGTATTCTGTGTGGATAACATTCAAAATATCTAGTTGAAACAAAACTCCATTGTAAGATATAAAGTCACTTTCAACGAGATAACTGAAACTTCATATTAGTATTTAAGTGGCCCGAGCAAGAGCAGTATAAAACCATTAATCAAACGCATAATTTATTGACGTAGTATAAGCTGATCAATTGAATGGATACCAATTAAAGTAAAACAGTTTACATATTTTCACCTAAGTCCTCGAATATTAAAAGAAAATAATAAGATGTGGGTATCCTCCGAAGTATCATTAGTTCTAAATGAGAATAAAGACACCATTTTTCATACTCACTGTTAATGCAACCACCGTTTACATCTGAAAAAGAAAAAAGAGACAAATTAATTATATAACAACTATTCCCTGACATAGACAATTAGTATTTGTTTAAAGACGGTATAGAACAACGAACTACCTCTCCACTTGAAGTCATTACAAAAACGATAAAAATGAAATTATAATTGCCATCTTTAAATCATAATATAATTTTGTTAAAGACACAATTTTTTTTTAAAATGTAAGTTAGATATATTCATAAATTAACCAACTGCATTTTAGCAATATATATTATGTAATCAAATAACAAACTAAATACAACAAAGTTTTCATAAAACTGTGCTATTTTGACTTTCTTGTTAGATATCTTCAAGTCTAATCCATGCGATAACTTTACAGTGATGTGTGTCGTAACTGGTAAACAGTTTCGGGTTCTTCAGACATGCCACATGGTGCGATATATAGAGCAGTTCCGTTTTGCTCTAAAAGATTTTCCAAGACCTCAGCCTGAATGATACTTAGAACGAATACAAAGTAGTTACCTTCGCAGGTGGGTAAAGTGGACGGATTCCAGACCCCACCCGATTCGCAGACCGCTTCGGATGGGCCGCTCAACGAATACCCGTCGTCGCAGGCGTATGTGATTCGGGTATATAGTACATATCCAGCAGTATCAGGAGAGATAGTGCCGTCTGTTGGTACCGTAGGTTGGGTGCATGTTGTAGTCACACCTACAACAATAAAAATGTCAAAAGTGCGTAATAACCACTGATAGGTATTATAACAGTAGTAGAGGACTAGTGTATTTCATATTATTATTAACAAGATTGATATTATTTTTATTATTATTATTATCATTATTATCATTATTATCATTATTATTATTATTATTATTATTATCATCATCATCATCATCATCGTCATCATCATACATAAGCAGATCCCCCCCAAAAAATGTAATCGTAATGTGGCATTCCCATACTGTCACCTAAAGGTGACATCGTATCAAAAAATCATATCTTAACATCATAACCACAGAACGGTAACAGTATATGAATTAAAATCAAAATTAATAATAAACCTGTGCAGACGGCCGTTGATTGTTTGATTGAAAAAAATCTTAGACCGTCTGCGCAGGTATTTCATTAATTTTGTTTTGAATTCATCCTGTTGTTACCGTTGTGTGGTTATGATTTTATGATTTAATATTTTAATATAATTATAGTCACCTTGTTGTGACGATACGTGCCATTTTGGGTATTATAGTAATAATGCATCTTGTCTCAATTCTACTACATGTACTAGAAATCGTCATCCTCCCCACCCTCCCATACAAACACGCCATCCTGCCTTAAATACCCATGCCGCAACGTTTGTTCCTTTTTAGTCGCCGGGGAGGTTGGGGACGAGGTCATTATTTTTCCTAAAAAAGAAATGCAATCAATGTTACGAGTAATTATTGTGTAATGAATGTTTTGTTTACAACTTGTTGTTATTGCAAGTTTAAACATTCATAACTTTCTCATTGTTAATCGGATTTTACTAACCTAACTTCCTCTCTATCTTTTCTGCTTCGTTCAAAAACAGCTTAATATAAAAAAAAAAAGACTCCATAAGTTCTGAAAGGCCGTAGGAGACAATGAAGCTACCTGTAAATATGATGTCTTGAATTGCGAAATTCATGTATGGAAAGAAGAAGAAGAACACAATAGAAAACTAAAGTGTGCGGAGGGGGTGGGTTATAGTTCCTACCTCCGCATGTCGGTGCGAACGGAAATTGCCAAGTCCCACTGTTGCATTGGTTGTATGGGGGTCCCCTCAGATCACCAGTACAGCCATAGTTCACTTGAGATGTGCTGACATAGCAATCTTGTACTGGCACTATGCTGCCTCCAGAACCCAAAACTTGTGATAAGCCATTGACACCGTCGTAACAACAGTCTAAATGAAAAAGTAAGGCCTTGAATAATATTAGAAACAGAAAACGGTTTTTAGTTATATATGAACGCGTTATTTAAACAACAAAAGTATTCATAATCTGATTTGGCGTGATTTTATCTTCGCGGAATTTTCTTTATTTACTCTGTTTGATATATATAAATATATATATATATATATGGTGAATTTCATACCTGTTCCTGTGCACGTCACTCCATTGCCTTTATTGAAAAGATAAAATAAATTGGTAAAACAAAAGATAGTTTTTCAAAAATAAACACGTACTCTGTGTGGATAACATTCAAAATATCTAGTTGAAACAAAACTCCATTGTAAGATATAAAGTCACTTTCAACGAGATAACTGAAACTTCATATTGGTATTTAAGTGGCCCGAGCAAGAGCAGTATAAAACCATTAATCAAACGCATAAATTATTGACGCGGTATAAGCTGATCAATTGAATGGATACCAATTAAAGTATACCAGTTTACATCTTTTCACCTAAGTCCTCGAATATTAAAAGAAAACAATAAGATGTGGGTATCCTGCGCTGTATCATTAGTTCTGAATGAGAATAAAGAAACCATTTTCATACTCACTGTTAATGCAATTACCATTAACATCTGAAACAAAAGACGACAGAGACAAATTAATTATATAAGAACTATTCCCTGATATGGCAAAAGTTATAATTTAGCATTAGTATTTTTTTTAAAGACGGTATAGAACAAAACACAATCTCTCCATTTGAAGTCATTACAAAGAACACTAAAAAGGGAAATTAAAATCGCATTTTAGCAATGAATATTATGTAATCAATAAACGGGCAATTTCAAAAGATAACGTTTTTTTTTTGGTAAATTAAACAAATTTTATAATATTGTGAGGAGTAAACTGCTCGTAATTTCATTGATTTTAACTTTATCAGGTTATATAAAAATACTTCCGTTCGGACAGAGCGTCAACTACCGGCAGTAACTGCCTTCTTGTTGGAAGCCGACAATATCAAATCCCGAGTGATTACTTACTACGAATCAATCCAAGGCTGAGAAGGAGGGTAAGTCCAAATATAACCTGAAATTTCGCCATAATCATTGTGGTCTGCCTTTATATCATAAACTAAACCATGTTTCACGGACCTCTAAAAAACATGAATTCACAATGTCGCTGGTTCTGCTAAACGCTGTTTTTTTCAAAACAAAAAGGCCGCCTCAATTTCGATTACCGACTCCGTTTTTTTAGTAAGAGATATGATTTTACAAATCGTTCATGATTAACTGCTGTCAACAATAACTTGCACGGAGGGCGTGATTATTTCCTGAGGTCGCCTATTCCTTCATAAGTTCATACTCAATCTTTAATGTTTAATCATTTGTTTTTATGATTCCTAATCATCTGTGAAAGGTTTCGATCAAAGTTTGCGATAAGGCTAAGTATGATTGCATCAATTTATGACCGTGAATGTGTTCACGTCTGTTAATCGTCTGTTATGCAGAAAAAACTTTGTTGACTTTGTTAATTCCTTGTTATTTAATATTTCATGTTTTCATAAGATTTCATGAGATTTCATTTCAAAATTAACTTTTACATTTCTTATTAAAACGACCTTTTTATAAACATCCGCCTAGAACCGTCGTCTCGAGGCATTTACATATAACTACGTGAGATCCAGATCGATTTTTACTAGTACGCGAATTTCTAAAAGGAGTGCGTGCATGCCGGCAGTGTATCAATAATGTGTACGTGACAGCTGCGTATTTCCACTGGTGAACGTGTCCCCACTGTCTGGTTTGCCAAATGAGGTAGTATAAAAACATAATAACGTCAATTGACATTTGATAAATTTGTGTAATGTTTTAACCAATTTTAACTCGCGGAAGATAAGGCAAGAATTCTTCGTAGATTTTGTAGAATTCGGTATATAAAATATATATGGACTGCTTTAATATAAGAGGCATAGCTATTTCTAAAGGCTCAAGTGGACGTTACATCCTGCTATGACCCTTCGGGCGGGCGGCACGCCTTGGGGTCATACCAGGATGTATTGTCCCCTTGAGCCTATAGAAACAGCTATGCCTCTCATAGCAGTCAATATATCCATATTATTGACCATATTTCAGTCATACATTGACGGTCATTTCTGAATGATATTTCACATGCATAAACGTGACATCTTGGGTAAGCTTTTGGGCATACCCACATCCGTGCGCGCGTCATGCACTAAATTGGTCAAATTGCTTATTGGACCAATTTAGTGCACGCTTCAGATCTTCTTGAACATTTCAACATTTTTAGCGCGGACGCTTACGCGCGCGTTTTTTGTGTGCATGTGCCGTCCGTACCGAATGTATCAATTCAATGTTTCCACTTGTATTGTGTTGCTGATACTATTCTTAGCAATTTGAAGTCACTAATGACCATTATTGGCCTCAATTTAGCTCATAGATGTTCGTTAAACCTCAAAGTTGAAGCACGCGCTTAACTCATATCCTGCTTTAAGGCCGCATGCGCGCTACCGTTATAGTGCCTTGTACACGCGAGCGCTCTATCGATTGGCTGCTTAATTCACGCGAGCGACCCATCGCTTCGCTGCTTTATGCATGATTGCTCGCATTCGTAATAGCAGTTATTGTTCATGCTCATTGTACTGAGGCTTTGCAAAATTGGGATTAGCCCTGTGGCACTAGGCTGTATTCATTATGGCAGGATAAGAGTTAAATGCAAAACTTACCAAAAGTGGTCAAAAAAAGTACATATTTTGATTCCACTATTAGTATAACTCTTCGGAATGACTGGTTAACCCCATTTTTTCTTCCATGTACTGATAGGGTATAAATTGGAGGTGCGACTTCATATCTCAAGTCTGCTATTAGAATCCTTTGACGTCAACATAGTGCCACTTTAAAGGAAAACAATTGAATTTGATTCGATAAGGTAATATTTGCCATTGTTGTTTTGAATATATCTCATCTATCCCTACTCTGATGTCTTCCATATATTATTATGTTGTAGCTGAGACCTTACTCTACAAATGTATTTTTTATCAGAAGACGGGATGGTGGTTAAAAGACTGCAAAATCTCCCAATCTGGTTACTACTTGTACGTGTTATATGAATAAGAGGATGTGATTTTTGTTCAAAGTCCGAATTTCTCGTTGACTCTGTGTTAATAAGGCCTTTTCGTTTGGCACGTCCACATAGACGACGTCGATGATATGACGTCATTTCGGCGATTTGCGCATGCGTCGGGTCGTCTCACGTCGTCAGGCCCAATTTGAGGACGCGTTCACCCATGATTTGAGGTTCGTCAGAAAACTCGAACCCCGTCGTCAAAATGACGTCATCTTGCTATATCGCAGCGTAAATCAGAAGGGAAAGACAGAAAGAGAAAGTGATAGAATGATAAAAACAAAGAACAACATAAGAGAAAGTGATAGAATAGATAATGAGAAGAAAGAAGAGAAGATGAAAGATGGAAAAACAAAGAATAACATAAGGAATGGTAGGAAGAAAATGATAGAACGATAAAAACAAAGAATTACATAAGAAAAGGTGATGAAAGGAAGAAACAAAGAATAACACAAGGAAAGACAGAAAGAGAAAATGATAAACAAAAAAAATTAAAGATAGAAGAGAAAATGAAAGATGGAAAAACAAAGAATAACATAAGGAATGGTAGGAAGAAAATGATAGAACGATAAAAATAAAGAATTACATAACAAAAGGTGATAGAAGGAAGAAACAAAGAATAACATAAGAAAAGACAGAAAGAGAAGGTGATAGAATGATAAAAAACAAAGAACAAAAGAGAAGGTGATAGAAGGAAGAAATAAAGAATAACATAAGGAAAGACAGAAAGAGAAAATGATAGAATGGTAACAATAAACAATAACATGAGGAGAGACAGAAAGAGAAAATGATAAAGCATAGATAATGGAAAGATAGAAGAAAAGATGAAAGATGGAAAAACAAAGAATAACATAAGGAAAGATAGAAAGAGGAAATTAATAGAATAATGAAAACAAACATTAACATAAGAGAAGGTGATAGAAGGAAGAAAAAAAGAATAACATAACAAGTGAAAGAAGGAGAAATTGAATAAGCGAGCGGGGGTCATTACGTCATCGTGTAGAGAACGGGCGTCGACTATATACATACGAAAGGGTTGTAAAGTAGTGAACAGGACGGGTCGACTGCAGCCAATTCGCATCGTTAGAGGACGGGAACGGCGTCCTCGTCCACACAAACGAAAAGCCCCTATTAGGTGATCGGCTGCGTATTATAGCAAATCTCCTAATGAGTGTAGTGTTTCAAAATTCTCTCTCTCTATCTCTCGATCTGTCGGTCTCACGACCGAACACTTTCTTCCTCTTCTCGATCTTTTCATTCGCCGACATATAAACATCTGACCACAAATCCTTTGGTTGACGCTCCTTCTACTCGTTATCCTTATCACCGACCCACCCAAGCCGCCGTCAAAACATATGATACATTAGGGAGCCGAGACTCCCTGGATACATTGTACTTGGCTGGATCGTAAATCTAAACATTCGGTGAATGCCTCTTAGTTCTTACTATTAGGGACTTTTAGATTTTACATTAGGGACTTTTAGATTTACACGACGAGAACGTGGACTGCCACGTGTGCCATTCTTTCTGGCCCGTGCCCAGCAGTGCCTTAAAAGGACGTCACATTACCTTAAAAGGATGTCACCGTGGCAGTCCACGTTCTCGTCGTGTAAAATCTAAAAGTCCCTACTACGAGAACGTGGACTGCCACGGTGACATCCTTTTAAGGTAATGTGACGTCCTTTTAAGGCAATGCCGGGCACGGGCCAGTGCCTGGAAAGAATGGCACACGTTGCAGTCCACTACTTCGACGTGCAAATCTAAAAAGTCCCTATTCTCCATCGATACTTTGTCTCTCTTACAATTGTCATCTGCAAATTTTCTCCTAACGATTGATTCTCGACCGTCAACATCGCTTTTCTTGCTGACCTGTACGATCCGAAAAATATGTAAAATAAATACTCAGATCTTTAACTTCATGAACGACAAGTCATCTTGTTGTTTGTTCGTCTACGCCTGTCATTTATTTAATGGTAACGGGGTTGTACCAAATAGTCAGCACCATAATTTCTACTGTTTCTACATCCTTGATTATTAAATTAGCTTGTAAATATGCGTGTTATATAAGTGGAGGGTGGATTTTTTTTTTTTTGAAGACCAACTCTCCCATTGAGTTTCTAAATGTGTTATGTCTCGATCAAAGCGGCAGATCACTCAATTCGTCTCCGTGACGTATTACATGTCTAGTTGTTATTATTATCATCAATTCTTTTACGAAGCCAACCCCTTTAAAGAAAGAAAAAATAGGCCCCACTCCTAGCACTGTACCTTACTTGATGGCCTTTTCATCTCACATTTCCTTCAGATAATAATTCAAATAAGACATTCAAACAAAATCCCAAATACGGCCAATAATATATCACTTGAAACGAGGTAGCTTAAAGGTAAAGACCAGTTTTGGAAACGCCCCTCTCTCAAAAAAATGAAATGGAAGCTCTCATTACCAATCATGTGAAAGAATATATTTTGACTAATACGTGGGGATACAAATTTTGCCGGGAAAGTCTGGAAACCGCCTACTAATTGATATATTTGGTAAATTATTATATCTATTGGGACCAAATAGATATCGCGCACGTGGTCGCGTAGTCCCATATACATCTTTCTGTGTACAGTGCTTGTAACTTTACCAAGACTGGGCCAAATTTCTTATCATTTTGATGATTCCAGAACCTTGCAGTACACACCAATACTTATATGCTAGATGATCAACCTTTTCTGATAGATTCCACAACGTTTCTTTCACAATGCAATCGCATGACCAGAACTGGCCTTTATCTTTAAAGATGACGATCGAATCGTATCGTCACATAAGGGACCAATCCTATGTAAGCGGACGGCGTCCCATAACAAATGAACATATTTTTAGTGAAATTATTTCTCAATAATAAGATTGATTTTTAAACATGAACGTATTTTACACCATTTTGTAAGGTAAGTGATGCTGATGCGGATAATTGTAATTTTTGCTTATAAACATTCAGGGCAATGATAAGTGAAGCTTCAACTGATTCCTTTATTTCTTTTTAAAGGCTGCATTTGTCATCGAAAGAAAACCATCTTCGAAATTCAGAGTGAGATAACAGATCAAACAGTAAGAATAACACTGGTGAAGTAAGATAAATAAGTGAAGAGGAGACAACAAAACAGCCACTGAAAATGTGTGCATGTGCTGTCACACCTTGACGATTAAGCCAGCGTATGCCAACGTATGAAAAATGTGCCGAATACGCTGGCGTACGTCGAATAAGTTATGGGTAAGTTTCGTATACGTTAAGAGCACGCTGAAGCACGCTGGTATACGTCGTACGGCGAGGTCGTCGAAAAAATTATGTATATGCAAACAATTTTCGAAGTATTCCAGCGTTTAGCTCATACGTCCCGCAAACGCGGGCCATATTAGTTGTAGGTAAGTTATGCGATCGTTGACACACGTTGACACACGTTACTTGTACATACGTCGAGATAATGTCTAGCGTACCCAAAACTTATTTCTAACCTATGAGTAATGGAGCTCTCACACTCTGCCGTGTAGGCCTACCGTCCACCTGCCGGGCTATTTAAAAAAAAGTCCAGAACGTTGGGTTTTGAGCGAACTTGTCCCCGGCCGCAAAAAAAAAAAATCATAAAATTAATCTTCTGACCGTTCTCACCGGGCGCATACCGGGTGTTGAACGTGCTTCTACCGTCTTCACCGCCCAGATTGACTTTTGTTGAAAATTTTGGCCGTTTCCATACCGGGCCCATACCGGGTCTCGAACGTGTGCACCGGGTTTGTAGCAGCCACCTACCAGTCACTTAGCGTCCCTCACCGCTCGGAGCGTCCTGTGAGCGAGTCCCCGGACTGCTGACGTCATGACACGACTGCCAAGCTCATCTGACGAAACCCCTCTATATATATCCATAATTAGTGACAAACGGTGGCACACGGTGACAAAAGTAAATTTGTTGGTAATGGCACGTTCATATGACGCTACTGTGAAGGTAAGGACACGTTATGGACCCGTTATAGGACGTTATGGGAACGTCAAGGCGTTAACAGGATGTTACCCATGCGTTAGGGAGGCGGCGCCGTCAGAATCAGGCGGTACCGCTTTGGAAACACCCGTTGGCAGTCCGGTATGAACACTGTAATGAGGACGGTATGAATACGTTATGAAGACGGTGGCACGGTATCAACACGTTCATGACACGTTCACAACCCGCTTACAACCCGTTGCAGACGGTGGATTTTTTTTTGCCCGTTCATCACCGTTCTGTAAAGGGTTATGAGCGTGTTGTGAACGTGTTCATACAGTGTGACCGTTTTCATAACGTATTCATACCGTTCAACACCGTCCTCTTGCCGCTTACTTGCGGCCGGTGCCAGCCGGCCAAAGTTTTGAACATGCCCAAAACTTTCGCCGGGTCCCACCGGGTGTAAATAAGCGCCAACGCCCTATTAACGTGTTGCCCGCTTTGATAACGAACCACCGTGTGCCCTCGCCGTTCTCCACCGTCCGCAGACATTTTCGCGCACGGTGGCACACGGTAGGCCTACACGGCAGAGTGTGAGAGTCACATAACGCGCTTTGAACATATGTGGAACTTATCTCCAACGCATATTGACGTATATGGACGTATTTGACGTGTTCCGGACGACCACAGAACTTACTGAACGTGTTTCTAACATACATCTAACATATAATTGCGTATTTGCAGGGTGGTATTGCCAGCGTTTAGGGGAATTGGTATATAAAAATGGGGTTCACAGGAGTTATCGAAACGCTCTATGCAAGTTACTATTACGTTATGTATACGTCCAAATCGTTATGAATACGCTATGTATACGCCCAAAATTGAAGAAAAAACATCGATAGTTTAGCGTATGCCAGCGTTTTAGAGAAATGTTGATACGTCGGCATACGATGGCTAAATCGTCAAGGTGTGACAGGGCCATTACGTGACGTCACAAAGCTCGGCAGTGTTCGGAGAACTCTTCAAGTGCGAGGGCGGAGCTGTAGTTTAGAATTGATAATAAGCGTTACAGGCCGTTACTTTTGATAACCTTGTAATAGCGTTTGTCTGTCACCCTCTCTCTGTCTCTCTCTCTATCTCTCTCACTCACTTTTTCTTTCTCCCCCTCTCTCTTTTTCTCCCGATCTGTTTCTGTCTTCCCTTACTTTTATTTCTCTCTCCATCACCCTCACACTCTCTCACTCTCTCTCTCTGTCCCCTCCCCCTCTCTATCTCTTTTAGTCCTATATTTTCTGATCACTTTACAGTGATTTATATGATGACAATTGAAAACAGAATGATTATTCAATTACTGCTCGTATAATTGAGGTAGAGATGCAGAAACCATCCATGACAGCGGGAACTCATTACATTTAGGAGCTTTCACTAAATAAGCTTGTTCCTCTTTATTGCCACATCGTTATAATCATTTTACAAACTGATATTACTGGTGGATGACAGTATTTATTTATTCAGTTTACAGTGTGTTTATGGGCACTTTGCTACAAAAACCGTTTACATCGTCACTTTACATTCAGTACAACTTTCAAACACTATAAAAACGATTTCATATTAAATATTCGATATCTTTTGGAACTCATTACGAAAGGAGTTGAATCTTGTTTATCTTGTTTATCTTGATTATCACAGAATTCATTTGCAAAAGAAATGTAAACAATATAAACAAAATAAAAACACACAGCTGGATTGTAATTTTTTCGAATAAGGAGTCTAACATTTTTTTTAAATATGAAATTCTCTTGATTTTCCACAATAATTATCATATCGTGGCGGAAATAGAGACACCGTGTATTTAAATTATCTACATGGAGGCGCGATAGCTCAGTTGGTAGAGCAGTGGTCTCGTAATCCGGCGACCCGGGTTCGAAACCAAGTCGATGCGCTAGTGCCCTTGGTAAGGCATTAATCCTCATTACCAGGTCCCTCGGAGAGGACATTAAGCTGTCGGTCCTCTGGTTGCTTACTAACAAGCATTTATGCTTTCTTAGCAGTCAGGTAAAATAACCACAACTAGTACTATTATATTGATGTCGTTGCACAAATCGATAAGAAGGTATTCAGGTATTGGTTTGCTTGTAATTAGTATTACTGAAGATAAAAATATACAAATAAATGAGTTATGAACTACATGAAAATAAAAAGAAATGCAGGCTCGTTCACTTTGCTATTTTAGACTAATTATATATATTTATTTTCTTTATATATATATACACATGATAAACTCAGTTGTGTTGGTGAAGGACTAAATGAAAATCTAACTGAAGCAGGTTGGTTTGGTTGGGGGATCATAGACCCCATTGCGGCATACTGTCATTGAAACCCCGACCAATGTATAGTTCGTGTTACATTGATAGGTGAGAACCTCGCCGTTACTGAAATAGTCTTGATCTGGATTGACGCCTCCATTGGTCAGAGTTGGTTTGGCACAATCGGCTGTTATTCAAACAGATTGGAATATAATGATAATAGTGATGATAATATTAATAATATCGTTATCAATAATATTACAAATAATTATAACAATAAAAATGTTAATAGCGATAACAACAACAACAATAATAATAGTTTTAAAAATAATAATAACAATCATGATTTAAAAGAATAAATATTATAATAAACATTATAATACTAATCATGTTACCATCCCCTGGGAAGTTAAGGGCGCCTATAAGGTATTACCATAGTATTATTACCCTGACTTCAAAAATGCAAATATTCAGAATATTTCATAATTATCGACTTATCAATCGACCAACTGAACTACACAAAAACAGTTTTTATTAAACTGTTTTATTTTGACTTTCTTGTTAGATATCTTCAAGTCTGAACAATGCGATGACTTAACAATGATGTGTTTAATAAGTGGTAAACAGGATGGGGTTCTTACAGACATGCCAGAGAGTGAGATATATTTAGCAGTTCCGCTTTGCTCTCAAATTGCTCACACATTTTCATTGACTGAATGATACTTAAAACGAATACAAAGAACTTACCTTCGCAAGTGGGTAAAGTGGTCGGATTCCAGACCCCACCCCATTCGCAGACCGCTTCGGATGGGCCTTCCAATGTATACCCGTCGTCGCAGGCGTATGTGATTCGGGTATAAAAGTCATATTCAGGAGTATCAGGAGTGATACTGCCGTCTGTTGGTACCGTAGGTTGGGTGCATGTAGTCACAGCTACAACAACGAAAATGTAAAAAATGCGTAATAACCCGTGATAGGTATAAGAATAAGATTAGAGGACTATAGTGTATTTGATACTATTATTAATATTATTAATAGTATTATTATCATTATTGTTAGTATAGTAGTAGGCTATTAGTATTATTGTTATCGTCATCATCATCATCATCATCATACATAAAGAGAACGAGAAAAAAAATGTAATCGTAATGTGCCATTTACATACGTGCCACTTTGGGTATTATAGTAAAAGTTCATCCTGTCTCAATTCTAATACATATACTATCAATTGTAAACCCCCTCCCCCCCCCTCCCCACACACACTCGCCATCCTGCCTTAATTTGGTCTTTTAAGGCGGGAAAATTCGAAATGGGCGCCGTTTCCTTCCTTTTCTTCCATTTTTCGGTGGGGGTATGAGGTCACTATTGTTCCAATTGTCAAAAGCAGCTAAACATCAAGAGGGACTCACTCCATAAGCTCTGAAATTCCGTAGGAGACAATGAACCAACGTGTAGATACCATTTACTGATTTGCGACGGTATCAAAACAAAGAAGAAAAATGGGGGGGGTGGGGCTATAGTACCTACTTTCGCATGTCGGTGCGAATGGAAATTGCCAAGCCCCATTGTTGCATTGATTGTAAGGGGGTCCATACAGATCACCAGGACAGGTATAGGTCACTTGAGATCCACTGACATAGCAATCTTGTACTGGCTCTATGCTACCTCCAGAACCCAGAACCGGTGATAAGCCATTGTCACCGTCGTAACAACAGTCTAAATGAAAAAGTAAGACCATGAATTATCTGAAACAGATAACGGTTTCTAGTTATATATGAACGCGTTATTTAAACAGAAAACACATTTTTAATCTGATTTGTTATTAATCTATATTTGCGGAATTATTTTAATTTAGCATGTTATATATATATATATATACATCGTGATATAATGTCTTTGTTGCTGCAATACAAGCCTGATTGTAAGTTTCATTTAAAAATGATCTCGAACGTTGTTAATAATTTGTTTTTCAGAGTAGAATGGTTATTTTCATACCTGTTCCTGTGCACGTCACTCCATTTTCTTTATTGAAAAGAATTAGAGATAAAGGAAATTGGTAAAACACAAGATAGGAGTTCAAAAAATAAACACATATTCTGTATGAATGATTTGGTATTCACGGTCATCTTGAAAACAATAATGATTTTTTACACTCTGCCTGCTTTGGTCGACAAATGGACGTAAAAGCGAATGCCACATTCGAATTTTGTCACTCATAATGTGCCAGTCGAGGGAGTTTATTCATAAAGATATAACCAACAAAGCGTTGAGAAATACAGTTACGAAACCAACTTATTTGTGAATAAAAATATGGACTGAAATGCGCTTTAAAAAAAATATACAAAGTTTGTGTTTGTAATAATTCTTTTGTACTAACATTTAATGTTAGTACAAAAGAGTTAACACATCGGCTGCTTTTTTCCAAAATAAAAGAACACCAAGCTTTGTAAGGATGGTTTGAAAAGCAGGATAATGAACACTGTAAACGCCTCCTGTCATGCACCTTTCATTTCCTTTTTCACTATAACATTTTTGATAATTTTTATACCATGGAATATCATTCCATTTGCTGGTTGAATTAGATTTTAATGACATCTTCCATTTTCAGTAAGTCCTGAAGTAATCAACATTAAATATTTTAAAAAATCTAGTTGAAAAGAAAATCCATTGGAAGATATTAAGTCACTTTTAACGAGATAACTGAAACTTCATATTGACATTTAAGTGTCCCGAGCAAGAGCAGTATAAAACCATTAATAAAACGCATAATTGATTGATGCGGAATAAGCTGATAAATTGGATGGATACCAATGACAGTAAACCAGTTTACATATTTTCACCTTAGTCCTCGAATATTAAAAGAAAACAATAAGATGTGGGTATCCTCCGCTGTATCATTAGCTCTGAATGAGAATAAAGAAAACATTTTCATACTCACTGTTAATACAATCACCGTTTACATCTGAAACAAAAGACAAAAACAGAAAAATTAATTATGTAATAACTATTCCCTGGCATGGACAACTAGTATTTTAGGACTATGAATCATACACAGGCTATCATTGAAGGACCTTTGAAATAGTAATAGTAGTAGTAGTAGAAGTAGTATTCTCCTTCTACTATTAATAATAATGGTGATGATGGGTAATTTTGCGGGGGAGGGGACACGTCCTCAGAAATAAATTCATAAATGAATTAATTCATTAAATAATCAATTAATAATAATGATAAATAATAAATACATTTTCTACAATCGCTCCTACTTGTCACAATGCCAGCGCAGAAGACAACAATTCAAGCTGAAACAGGATATCGTGTTTGTATCCATTTCTGTCATGTAAATTGTAATATTAGTATTCCGGGTTAGTACGTTTATGTCATTCGGCGGTGATATCTAATGGCAATTTATTCCATAGGTAAGGTCTAGCATGTGGGAATGACCAAAACTTTTTAGAAACAATTAACGAGCCATTTACGATTTCAATCTTTACATTTCCGACCTCGTGACATGTTCTTACCGTAACATGTAGGTAGTGTATCAGGAGACAGGACACCATTATCACAAGAGAACTCTGTGGCCCTGGCCGTACCCGTGGAATAGCCAGCGTCACACGTTACGTTGAAAGTTGCACCATGCTTGACTGTACCACCCGATGAATAATCTGAATCCGGTACAGCACTCACATCGCAATTTGCTGAAGAAAGGAAATATTGTATTAATGTCAATTTCAATGTTTAAATCAGGAACGTTTTTCTAAATTTTCTTTTAATTTGATTCTCAGTGTCATATTAATTACCACGAAACATCTGCTTTTTAGTTGTTGTTATCATGGATTGTGAATCATTGGAGTACCTGTGAAAAAAGTGTTATGTCCTTTTAAAAATGCTATAACTGTATTTTCACTACTAGTTCATATGCTGATTATTTTGGAAATTTCAAATGGTAGGTGCTTAAAGTACAGTCATGTACGATATGAAGCCCAACCCAACCCTGCTAAAACATATCATCCAAGTTATGTTTGAAGGGGGAAAATCCACTCAATGTGCATGTCAAACGCCAATGTCGTTCTGACATCTCTGCCAATAAATTTTCTAAATCATAAAAACACATTCCACAAGGCTCTCAAAAATTGACCTAAGCCTCTATCACCCCTGCGAATATTACAATGAAGTATTGTGACATGTATAGGATATACAATATAGTACTGAAACTGTCCTTTAGTTTATTTCTAGGTATGTGTGTTGTATCTATATAGTCGTTAATTTTCTCTTTTTTCATATTTTTATCTTCAGATTTCAAATTAAAGCCCCTTTAAAGTGTTAGGGGCCCCACAAATCGCTAACAAAATTTGATGACAACATTTTACACAAATGTTATAATATTAATAATGTGAATGAGGATGTTATTTAACACACAACTTTGCAAGGATTTTCAAATAAATGTGTTTGAAGCCGAATTTCGATGAAAGAATAGAGAATTCAGGTTTTGTGTTGTACGCAGAAAAACCTAATTTTTGTATTCTTTGATCATTATTCGTTTTCAAATAAATTTATTTTGAGAATCCTTGCAGAGTTCAGTGTTAAATTTCATCCTCCTTCACTTCATTATACAATTGAAGTGAAATTTTGCCTTGAAAGTTTTGGGGCTCCCAACACTTTAGAGACGCTTTAACACCCAGTATATTAGTTTTCTTAAGAACCTACTACTTTGATAATAGATGTAAACACGCACGTATAACACCCGGTGTATTGGCTTATTAACCCTAATAAGGCCGGGGGGCCATTATGCCCCCCCCCCCTCCGCGATTTTTTTGTTGTTGTTGTTGTTGATTGTTCGGGAACGCATACGGATGACGCCCCGCCGCTTCATGACTTTTTTCTTTCGAGTCTTGCGCATCTTTAATTTTTTTTTGTTGAAAATCGGACCTACCGTTACAAAGTCACGTGACCTTTTGTCTTTACATGTCGGCCCGAAAATCGCTCATTTTCGTGATTTGTGTACAAAACATATGGAAATATCATTTTTCCTAATAAGAGATAAAACATTGGTTATTTGGTCTTGTTTAAAGTTTAGGTGTTTGTTTTGGGGGTCAAATTAGTTGAATTATACATCGTAGTAAGAAATGAAACAAAACAACAAAAACAATGAAATACATAAGTTAAAAAAACAATGAAATACATAAGAAATTATCAAAACAAGAGATAACATAAGGAATAACCTGGCTCTTCCTAATGTTTTTGTCGTATTATTATTCCAAATGGTCTAACAAATATATGTAGTGGAAAAGAAAGCCTAAATATGAAGAATATATGATTTATGGGTAAAAAACTGAATTTTGTGGACCTTATTTGCATAATTTACCATAAATATGCAAATGAGTAAATTTATCAAAAAAAAGGAAATTACCATAGTATTCTATACACTTCACTTGACATGCATGCAATTTTTCGCGGCGATCGGCCGTTTCACGGCCGAGATCTTAGGGGGGCCATAATGGCCCCCCGGACGTATTAAGACCTCAAATAGCCCGGCCTTTTTAGGGTTAAGAACCTACCATTTTCATAAGACATCTTAAGCACCAACGTTTAATAACCGGTGTATTACCTTTCTTAAAAACCTATCACTTTTAAAACGCATCTTTAACACCAGAGTTTAACACCCGGTATACTTACCTTTGCAGATTGGTTCATCGTCATTCCAATTGCCGTCATCACACGTGATGGATGAGGAGCCAACCAAAGTAGAACCATTGTTACACGTGTATGACACCTGTTCGTCGTGGTAGAAAGGGGTTGAATCTCCATAGCGGACTCCGTTGTCAAAACTAGCACTCAGAGGGGGACAGTTCTCTGTGTCCATGAGTAATGTTTATAACCAGTTTATTAAGGAGGGCGATAACTCTGAACATCAAGAAAAATAACTGTTATCGAAAAAAGTATAATAAGACGAGAGCAAATATAGTACACAATGTGGACATTATTTCATTAGTGATAACTAAGTGGAAATTAATATAAAAGAATAATATGTGTGTAAGGTCATCATTATTTGATTTAATTCTGTGTTTATTATTTGTTCCATTCATATGTTCTGAACTAAAGTATGGGAGAATCGTTTATAGTCCTCCTGGCTACAATGCCTGGGGTCTCAGTCATGTAGAAATACTGTAAGCATGTGTGACCACAGGTTTTTCAGACACCTCCTAAACGAGGATTTCTTCTCAAGCTAAAATACATCCTAAATGAGGATTTCGCGTGTTTTTTCCCGAATTAACATCCTAAACAGGTATTTCACAAAAGTGTACTCCTAAACAAGTATTAATTGTTAAATTGTAACCCCTTGAGCATTTTGAAGTGCGATAGCGATTACCATTTGAGTTGTTGACAATGTACCCCCATCCTCTCCTACCGGCGCTATAGTTCTCTTTAGAACTCTAAGCTCAAGAAAGATTGCCAACAGTCCTTTTCAGGACTCCCCAATCCTCCCCCTCTCACAGGTCATGGTGCAACCAAGCTAGGGGCTTCTTTATGTGTTTTTACATTAGCAAGCTGACGTAACCGAAAGTTATAGACAACCAGCTTCCCGGCCAGCTTTCAATTCGGAGTCGGGATCTAGAAAAAAAACCTAAACGCGTACAGCAGGATTTAGAAAAAGTACCCTTTTTCTTGAAAATTGACGTTTTTTAACCCCTTAATTTTTGACCGCGTCAAATCTTTAAAAAAAAACTTTAAACGCGTTTTCTTGGTCACGCATGCTAACCGTATATATATTTGACTGAGACCCCTGGGAATCATTACCCCTTTTATTCCCCGTATGGCCCTGAGGGCTATAAAATACCCCTAAACTCGTACACCGGCGCGTATAATTATACAGCAGGATTTTGAAAATATTACAATTTTTCTTGAAAATGGCCCCAAATGGACGCTTTTGAACCCCTTAATGCGACACCGCGCGTTCCACGTTCAATCTAAAAAAAAACACCCCTTTATACGCGTTTTCTTGGTCACGCATGCTTACAGTATTTATATTGGCTGAGACCCCCGGGCAACAATGTGGCAGAACCTTAAAGACCAGTGTTCTATTCTGAATCTGCGCATTCAAAAAGAAATTTCTTTTTTAGAGCAAATAACTGTAAATACTCTTGAGGTAAAAAAAAGGAGCATGTCCACCTGGTATCAACAAATTATTGGTGGAAGCCGAAAAAAGGCCAGATCTTTTGCTTTCGAGCATTGTTCTAGCTGCATAGATTTTATGTCAAACTCTTGCCAATTTTCACGAGCAGGAGATGGAATGGATATTTGATTATTACCGTAACACACTGGAGGGTCGTCGTTGAAAGTGCCGTTGTTACATGTCAAGTCGTTATCGGAGCGGGTACCGGTTGTGTAACCGGCGTCGCAATTGACCCTAATCTTGGAAGCGTGGTCGACCGGAGGTAGTTGCGCAGCGTAATCGGAGTTGTCCACGACAGGCGGACTACACATACCTGATGAACGATGAAAAGACATGTGATAATACTTCCACTTGTGTAATGTATCACTTGTAAGAATGTGTTGGCAATTGCAAAGGCTTTTGAAAAATCACAACTCAAAGGCATTATCAATACCCTATTTGGTATGCTATGGACATCCATTTCGGAATATTATACGTGAAATTACGTAGTATGTCATTGTGCCGCTTGCACATTTCAAAAGGTGATGAGCAAGGCTATTGAAATTGCCTTAATTTGATTTCCGAAAGTTTCTTTGTGATTGTGTTATGTATTATGGGTTATTCGTAACATATTAAAGTGTGTTTACGATGATCTGTCGGGTGTGTGCTATGTGTGTGTAGGTGTGTGTTGGGGGGGGGATGGAAATTCATAAGAATAAAAAAGAAGGATGGGTAGAGGAATGTAGAGAGAGAGAGGGGAGAGCCAAATTGAGAAAGGGGGAAGAGTAGGAAGGATGGAAGGGGAGAGGGAGAGGGCTGGTGCGATTGGACAAGGATAGGGAGAGATTCAGGTTAGAATGTGGTTTGATTATCAAACTAATAAATCCATAATCCATAATAGCAAAGAAAATGCAACATTTCTGTTACAGTCCGTGTTAAAGCCCCTCTGCACTACTTGTAGATACTTGCTCCCTCTATATAGAAAACAATGCCTAAGCGGTGCCCGTTGGTCCCCCATGATCCTCTTTTTCTTATGTTAATCGAGAGCCGAGTTGATGAGATAACCACCTGTCAGTGACCACGCTAATCCCTCTAATCCCTCCTGGGCAAACTAGTGCAGAGGGGCTTTAAAGCATAACAACACTGTGTAAATAATGTGTTTGTTGTTGATGTTTAAATGTATCTTTTTATTTATATGTACATGTACATTAATTTTGTAGAGGACCCCGCTGAAAACCATTTTCTATTGAATGGGCCATCTTTATTAAATATGTTAACTTACTAAATAAATGAACAACTTACATAAATAGATAAATAAATAAAAAGGCTAACAAATACGTGGGGAAAAAACGTGATGCAGGCGCGTTCACATTGCTATTTGAAACGAATTATATGTATATTATGATGGTGGTAAACGAAGTTGGGTTGAAGGAGAAGTAGAAGAAAAATCTTACTGTAGCAGGATGGTTTGGTTGGGGGATCATAGACTCCACTGCGGCAAGTTGTTGTCGATACCCCGACCAATGTAAAGTTCGTGTTACATTGATAGGTGAGAACCTCGCCGTTACTGAAATAGTCTTGATCTGGATTCACGCCTCCATTGGTCAAAGTGGGTTGGGCACAATCGGCTGTTATTGAAACAGATTGGAATATAATAATGATATTGGTTGTAATAATGATAATTATAACAATAATAATAATCATATTAATCATAATAGTAATAATAATAGTAATAGTAATAACAATACTAATGTTAATAACGTTAACAGCAGCAACAGCAACAATAATAATAATAATAATAACAAAATATATATATAATAATCACGTACCCGTCCCATGGGAAGTTCAGGACGCCTACAAAGTATTATTATAGTATTATTACCCTGAATTTAGCCTAGCTGCCCTAAGGCGCTAAAATCATTCAAGGAATTTCTTCCTACCAGGTACCCATTTACTACACCTGGGTGGAGAGTGGCAAATGCAGATTAATGTCGTGCCAAAGAACATAAGTGCCGCGGTGGGAGTGGAACCGCAAACCATGCGATCCACATTCGGGTGACGTATCAACTAGACCACGACATCTCTCATATAGTAAGGAGTAATGACATGGAATGCTTTCGACTATATTTTATCTCATATACTAACTATAAATCTAAGTCCCTTATCAGTGAGAAACGCTGTTTGATTTGTGTCTGTAAAAAAAGACCGCGTTTTATGATTACTGCGATAATAATGGAATATATTATTGGGGATATATTTTGTATTTAGACGTATTGTGTCTTTAGTAGTGCCAAGAAACAAAAATCTACCAAAAGTTGTTATTCTTATATGATAAAAACTATTATTAAAATTTGTACCTCATAACGAATGCAAATGTTTAGAATATTTCATAGTTATCGAATTATCAAACGGCCAATTGAGCTTAATAAATAATTTTTTATACAAATTGTGTTACTTTGACTTTCTTTTTAGATATCTTCAAGTCTAATCAATGCGATGACTTAAATTGCCTGTTCAAAGAAAATTACAAATATGGCAAATAACGTATCACTAGAAACTGGTAAGCTAACAGATGGCCATAATACAAGTTTTAGGTCAACTACATATCGGGTGCTTTATAAAAATACAAATACAATCACCTCCATAGCAGCTGGGATATGCGAGAGATTCGCCAGAAAAATAACGATGTTTTAATGCCGTCACAATATGAACCAATCCTGCCCAAGCAGACGACATCCCATAAAGAATGAACATAATTGCAATGCTATTATTTCTCAAATTATAATGAGTTTAGTGTATATAAATTTGATGGAATTTTACACCATTCAAAAAGGGATATGAAACCGATTCTGATAACTAAATTATTTTGTTTGTAAATACACAGGATAGGGGTTAATAAAGAATCAGAGAAACCACATTTTCAAATTTAAAACCTCCGGAATAATAGCATGGACAGCAATTGTTCCTCTTGAAACGCCGAACATACCGCGGTGTATGCAGCTGAAAATACAATGGCGTCTTATTTTGTTTACAAGCGACGGATTCCTTTATTTTGTTATCGCTGCATTTTTCATTAAAATAATACCATGCACGGGATTTAGAGTGAGGCAATAGATTAAACATTTAGCCTGACGGTAGTGAATAAAGAGAAATAACTGAAGAGAAGATCATAAAACAGGCACTGAAAATGTGTGAGATGTCATGGGACATCGTCTGCTTGTGCAAATCATGTTCAACATGTGACGTCACACATATCAGCAGCGTTCGGAGAGCTTTTCAGGTGCTATGCCGGGGCTGTATTTCAGCGTTTTGTGATTGATAATAATCATTACTTCGAATATTTCCAAGCATTGAATTTTGATAACCTTGTCCAATCAAAGTTACACCTTTGCAATAATGACAATAAATTTAGTTTTTTAAATCAATGAACCTTCTCTTTAATAGTGATGTATGTAATAACTGGTAAATAGGACGGGGTTCTTCCAGACATGCATGACAGTGTGATAGATTCAGCAGTTCTGTTTTGCTCGAAAATAGTCGCAATAACTCGCACATTTTGAATAGGCGACGTACAAGACTATTGAAAATGCCTTAGGTTGATTTTGTTTCTCGAATGTAGTTGTCATCGCATTGACCCTTTTTCAAGTTGGTGGGGTGAGTACTCTACTGGCTACGCCACTAGTAAATTTTCGTGTATTGTGATTATTTCTACCCGTGACAAAAACATGCACAATTCAGTATAATTTCATACAAAGTGTCATACAAAAATAATTATGTAGCGGTTAACAGTAGCAACAGAAAAAAATATTCGTTACAAGCAACGAAAAATACATCAATGCAATTCTCATTTAATTGTTTATATTAAATAGTCTATATAGATACTAATTAGTGATTGGTCTAAGCGCCATCACGTGACTAGAGCTGCAAGGATCTCCAACGTTATATTGCCCGATTGACGTCACCTCGGTCCGTTATATTGGACCGAGGAGCGTCATCACTACGTCATACTGCCTGGCTGCCGCGCGCAGTGCGCTGCATTCATGCAGCGCAGAAAACATACTACACAGCTACGCGCCTCGCCGAAATTGATTTCAGTATTTGAGTTAGTGTAGGTCTAGATCTAGATCTACATGACACAAAATGTCGTATCTTTATAGACTATATAATATAACAGATATTGCCTGTTGTATCGCTTTAATAAATAACATTTCATTTTCCCTCCAGAGTTATATGTTTCCCTCGGGACAATATAACTCTGTCGGGGAAGTGAAGTGTTATATTCAACCTCTAGGCAGGCAATATCTGTATAATTTAATATTTCCATCACGGCAAGATGTTGCCGAACAAAATAAGAATAAACATTAAAATACATGAAAATACAAATTTCATTCAACAAAAACAAAAAAGCAAGTAAAATGGATTGTCGATATAAAGACATCTAAACCAATAAACATAATCAACTCGAAGTTCGCATAATTATTGCACTGATGGGGTTCGATAGGGAGATAGAAGTATAAAATATAGGGAGGTACCTGGCTAGGAAGATAGAAAGGGGAGGGAGAAGTTTTAGGGTGCATGAGAGCAAAATAATGTGAAAAACGAAAGGATGAAATCGGACAGAAACGAATTTGATGAAGGGAACAGGTAAGGGAGAGAGGGGAAGGGAGAAAAAGAAAGAGAGAGAGTGAGAATTGGAGGGAGAGAGAACGAGAGAGAGAGAGAAAGAAATATGGGTGGAAAGAGCCGGGGTAATAGACAAGAAATTAGATAAAAATAGTTTTAAGTACATTCCAAAACTAATTTAAGTAATCCATGCGTAGCACGAGGAAAATACATGGAGGAGATGATTAAAACACAGAGCTTGAATTTCATGGACCTCAACCTGAATGATACTTAAAACGAATACAAGGAACTTACCTTCGCAAGTGGGTAAAGTGGACGGATTCCAGACCCCACCCGATTCGCAAACCGCTTCGGATGGGCCTCCCAACGAAAACCCGTCGTTGCAGGCGTATGTGATTCGGGTATATAGGTCATATGTAGTAGTATTAGGAGTGATAGTGCCGTCTGTTGGTACCGTAGGTTGGGCGCATGTAGTCACACCTACAGCAACACAAATGTCAAAACCCGTGATATGTATTAGAATATTAGTAGAGGACTAGTGTATTTGATATTATTATTAATATTATCAATATTATTAATGTTATTATTATTTTTATTATCATTATTATCATCATTACCATCATCATCATATAAAAGAAAATGTAATTGTAATGTGGCATTCACATACTGCTACGTGTAAATATCATAAACTGATTTACGACGTTATAAAACGAAGAAGAAGAACACAAAAGAAAACTAAATTCGGGGGGTATAGCTCCTACCTTCGCATGTCGGTGCGAACGGAAATTGCTTTTACCAAACCTTCTCTTTATTTTTTTTCTGGTTCTGTCAAAAGCAGCTAAACATCAAAATGGACTTACTCCATAAGTTCTGAAATTCCGTAGGAGCCAATGAACCAACGTGTAGATACCATTTACTGATTTGCGACGGTATAAAAAAAAAGAAGAAAATGGGGGATGGGGCTATAGTACCTACTTTCGCATGTCGGTGCGAATGGAAATTGCCAAGTCCCACTGTTGCATTGGTTGTAAGGGGTCCCTCAGATCACCAGTACAGCCATAGAGCACTTGAGATCCGGTGGTATAGCACTCTTGTATTGGGCTTATGCTACCTCCAGAACCCAGAACCGGTGATAAGCCATTGGTACCGTCGTAACAACAATCTAAATAAAAAGGAAAACCATAAATTATCTGAAACAGGTAACGATTTCTAATTATATATAAGCGCGTTTTTCGAAAAAAATAAAAATAAATCTGATTTGGCGTGTTTTTTGTCTCCGCGGAATTCTTTTCATTTACAATGGTTTATATCTAAATATATATATACATATATATATATATATATATATATATATCATGATATAATGTCTTTGTTGTTGCATTACAAGCCCGATTGTAGTTTCGTGAATAGAAAAAAGAAATAAAAAAAAACATTTAAAGATTATCTCGAACCTTGTCAATATTGTGTTTTTAAGAGTAGAATGGTGTATTTCATACCTGATCCTGTGCACGTCGCTCCATTGGCTTCATTGAAAAGAATTATAGATAAAATAAATCGGTTAAACAAAAGATAGGAGTTTGACAGTCATAATATGCAAGTCCAGTAATTTTATTCTTATAACTAACAAAGCGTCAAAAAATGCAATTACAAAGAAACTTAGTTGTGATTCAAAGTATGGGCTGAAAATATGTTATAAAGAATAACTGATAAAAATCGAAAATAATATCGCTAGTGATATTCGTTTGTCTCGCAATGTATGGTCAATAAGGATCTAAAAGATCACGACGTTTCGTGCGCCGCTGCGACACTTCGTCAGGTGATAAAATCGAATGTAAGCAAGCGTCTTTTATACTCTACGGGAGGACCGGCGGTCAGTTAATTCGATCAATAATTGGAACAATAGCGCACAAGGCCTATTGGCCGACGCACACGGTGCTCAACCAATCAGCAGGCCGCTGGCTCGGCTCGCCTGCTGGGCGGAAACAATAGCGTGCTCAAACCAATCAACGGGCCGCTGGCTCGGCCCGCCTGCTGATTGGAATCGACCGGTGCTGGCCGACTGGACGGGGAGTGTCATGGCGGCGTATCGTACGCATCCAAAATTCGGTGATATCGATCCCGTTGTCTCTGTTTTTTTCTTCTTCTGTATAAAGGTTCATACTATGAACAGACAGAAGGGGCAGCCATGGGCAGTCCGGTCCCGGCTGTCGTGGCCAACCTATACATGGAGAGTTTCGAAGAAGAAGCGTTAGACACATGTCCCCTCTCTTGCATGCCTCGTGTTTGGAAGAGATACGTATATGACACCTTCATCATAGTTCCCAACTCTGAAACAGATAATCTGCTTAAACACATGAACAACCTCCAACCATCCATCCAGTTCACATCAGAGATAGAGTGTAAAGGGAAGATAGCTTTCTAATGGGGCGTTGCAAGAAAGTTGCAATCAATTGCAAATCTCCAAAATCAAGCGCAAGTCTTGCGATTAATTGCAAATTTGCAATTGATCGCAACTCAACGTTCTTGGATCGCCCCATTAGTAAGAGAGAGAGAAAGAGAGGGGGAGAATAGAAGCTAGATCTAGTTAATTTCATTGAATTGTCAAAAACTTAAATCCTAACAAAATCCAAGGAAATTTAGGAGACTATTTGGGCGTTGCAAGAAAGTTGAGTTGCAATCGATTGCAAATATCAGTTGCAAATTTTGCAAATTGCAATCAATCGCAACTTGCAATCAATTGCAACTTTCTTGCAACGCCCCATTAGACACTTTATTTATAGACACGACAACCATAGGCTCTCCACTTCAGTCTATAGGAAGCCTACCCACACAGACCAGTACATAGCGTTTGACTCTCACCATCCCATATCGGTGAAGAGAGGTCTAGTGAAATGTCTATTTGACAGAGCATCACGCATTGTGACAAGTCCACAACAGCCATGCAAAAAACGGACCCGTGTCCACAGTGCCCTGAGTCTTAACGGTTACCCACGCCGTTTTGTACACAACACCAAGAAAGGGTCGTCGGAACCCAGGGATCAGAAGGTATACAAGACATTCACAGTCTTGCCGTACATTGATGGTGTCTCCCAACAAATTAAGCGCCGCCTAGAGAGCCATGGCATCAGAACGGTTTTCAGATCAGATACCACCCTACGTCAACCACTAACACGCCCCAAGGATCCAATTCCTCCACACAGACGGGACGGCATTGTGTACAACATCCCCTGCAAAGGATGTGATAAATCTTACAGCACGCTATTGTTTCCGCCCAGCAGGCGAGCCGAGCCAGCGGATTGGTTGAACACCGTGTGCGTCGGCCAATAGGCCTTGTGCAGTATTGTTCCAATTATCGATCGAATTAACTGACCGCCGGTCCTCCCGTAGAGTATAAAAGACGATTGCTTACATTGGATTTTATCACCTGATGAAGTGTTGCAGCGGCGCACGAAACGTCGTGATTTTTTAGTTGCGAGACAAACGAATATCGCTAGCGATATTATTTTCGATACTACATCCGCAATGAGTAATTTATTTAGCAATAATAAAAATATTAGTACAGGAGAGTAAACACATTGGTTTTCTTTTGTTTCCAAAATAAAAAGAACACCTTTGTAAAGATGGTTCAAAAAGCGGGTTTCGATTTTTGTCAGTGCCTCCTGTCATGTTTATTCATTTTCCTTTTCTCGATAACATTGTTGATAAATTGTCTACCATAGCTTGCTATTCCATTTGGTGGGTGGTTGATGTAGATTTAAACGACATGTGTCTTGTCCAATATCACACAGCCTTTCATCTTCAATAAGTCCTGAAGTAATTACAAAAATTGAAAATCTAGTTGAATCCCTTTTCTTTAGTTACTAATTGGAAAATGTTTAGTCACTTTGAACGAGATGACTGTAGCTTCATATGGACATATGAATGTCCCGAGCAAGAGCTGTACGAAACCATTAATCAAACACATGATTAATTGACGCAGAATAAGCTGATCAATTGAATGGATATCAATTACAGTAAACCAGTTTTATATATCTTTTCAGCTTATTCCCCTATATCAAAATAAAACAATAAGATTTGGGTGTTCCACTCATGTATCATGAGTTCTAAATAAAGCGACCATTTTCATACTCACTATTTGTGCAATCACCGTTTACACCTGAAACAAAAGACAAAAAGAAACAAATAAATTATATAAGAACTATTCCCCGACATGGACGATTAGTATTTTTAAAGACGGCATGAAACAAAAAACTATCTCTCCACTTGAACTCATTACAAAAAAGCGATGAAAACGAAAATCATAACTGCCATCTTAACATCATAACATCATAATAGACATGTATACAATTCTACAGGTCAATTTGTTTGTCCACGTTGAATAAATATCTTTATACATTAACCAACTGTTAATTGCATCCTAGCAATGAATATTATGTAATCAAATAACGGGCAAATTCAAGAGATAAGGGTATTTTTGTAAATTAAACAAAGTTTATAATATTGTAATTTTTATTGATTTTAATTCTATCAGGATTGTTTTAAAAATACTTCTGTTCGGGAAAGAAAGCTTCGACTACCAGCAAGTAGGCCGTACGTATTGTCCGTGACAGTAACTGCCTTCTTGTTGGAAGCCAACAATATAAAATCATGAGTGATTACTTACTACAAATTAATCCAAGGCTGAGAAGGAGGGTAAGTCCAAATATAACCTGAAACTCCGACATAATCCTTATGGTCTGCCTTTATTCCATCCATAAACTAAACTATGTTTTCACAGGTTATGGAGCTCTAAAACACATGAATTCACAATGTTGCTGGTTCTGCTAAGCGCTGTTTTCAAAACAAAATGGCCGCCTCAAATTCGACCACCGGCTCCGTTTTCATGAGTAAGAGATATGATTTTACAAATCGTTGATGATTAACTATTGTCAACAATAACTTGCACGGAGGGCATGATTATTTTTTATTACGCCTATTCCTTCATACTCAATCTTTAATGTATAATCTTTTGTTTTTATGATTACTAATCATCTGTGATAGGTTTCGATCAAAGTTTGCGATAAGGCTAAGTATGATTGCACCAATTTTTTTTGTTTTTGTTTATGTCCATGAATGTGTTCACGGCTGTTAATTGTTTGTTATGCACACAAAACTTTGTTGACTTTGTTACTTCCATGTTATTTAATATTTCATGTTTTCATAAGATTTCATAAAATTTCATTTCAACACTGACTTTTAAATTTCTTAATAAAACGCCCCCCCCCTTTTTTTTTTTACAGCCGCCTGAAACCGTCGTCTCGAGGCAATTATGTATGGCGGCTTGAGATCCAGATCGATTTTTACTAGTATGCGAATTTCTAAAAGGAGTGCGTGTTTGGCAGTGTATCAATAATGTGTACGTGATAGCTGCGTATATCCACTGGTGTACGTGTCCATCCCCTATCACATTTACCAAATGAGTTAGTATATAAACAAAATGATGTCAAATGACATTTAATAAATGGCTACTGATTATTTCGTATCGTTTTGTTCACATAATCAGTGAATAGGGGCTTTCAAGAAGGGCGTAATCATTATTATTATTATCATCAATTTTTAGGAAGCCTATCCCTTTAAAACATTCCGTTGAGAGAAAAAAAAATAGGTGGATAAGTTAAATAAAGGAAAAGAGAAATAAGACATGGCAGATCGTTATGCAAATGAAAAAAAATAAGAAGAAAGAGAAAAAAGAAGAAGAAGAAGAAGAAGAAGAAGAAGAAGAAGAAGAAGAAGAAGAAGAAGAAGAAGAAGAAGAAGAAGAAGAATAGAAATAAGGGAAAATAATATGCCTCACTCCAAAAAATGTCCACACTTGATGGCCTTATTATCTCACTTTTCCTTCAGATAATGATTCAAATAAGATATTCAAAGAAAATCACACATACGGCCCATAATGCATCACTAGAAACCAGGAAGCTTAAAGCTGACAATCGAATAAGTTTTAGGTCAACTGCGTATCGGATGATTAAAACTAAATCACCTCTCATAATCTGGGATATACGAGCGCTTCACCAGAAAATTTAGCGATGCTTTGATGTCGTCACATCAGGGACCAATCATTCGTAAGTAGACAACGTCCCATAACAAATGAACATATTTTCAGCTCAATTATTTTTCAAATAATAGGAGTTTAATTGATTTTTAAACATTCAGAGTAAGGTAACAGATCAAACAGTTAGAATAACACTGGTGAAGTAAGATAAATAAGTGAATAGGAGACGACAAAACAGCCACTAAAAATGTGTGCATTGTTCAGGGACATCGTCTGCTTATCCTAATTGAAAGTGAAGCTGTAGTTTAAAATTGGCATTAGGGACTTTTAAATTTACACGACGAGAACGTGGACCGCCACGTGTGACATCCTTTTAAGGCACTGCCGGGCACGGCCCAGGCACACGCGGCAGTCCACTCTCTCGTCGTGTAAATCTAAAAGTCCTTATTAATCGTTTCTTTGAACGTTTCCAAACGGAACATTTTGATAACCTTGTGATAACGTTTCTACGTCACCCTCTCTCTGTCTATATATATATATACATATATATATATATATATATATATATATATATATATATATATATATATATATATATTTCATGATCACTCACTCACTCACTCACTTTTTCTTTTGTCCCCTCTCTCTTTCTCTTCCTATTTGTTTCTGTCTTCCCTAAAAAAAATTTCTCTCTCCACCCCCTCCCCTAGCACACACTCTCTCTCTCTGCCCCTCTCTCTCTCTCTCTCTCTCTCCCTTCTCTCTTTCTTTCTCTCTTAGACCTCCACCGTATTATATCTTGTGATCACTTTACATTAATTTATATAATGAAAATTGAAAACAGAATAATTATTCAATCACTGCTCGTATAATTCAGGAAGAGATGCAGAAACCTTCCATGACAACGTGAACTCGTGACATTTAGGAGCTTTCACTAAATAAGCTTTTTCATCTTTATTGGCACATCGTTATAATCATTTTACAAACTGATATTACCGGTGGATGACAATATTTATTTATTTGGTTTACAGTGTCTTAATGGGCATTTTGTAACAAAAAACATTTACATCATCACTTTACATTCAGTACAAATTTCAAACACTGTAAAATCGATTTCATCTCAAATATTCGATATAATTTAGAACTTATTTCGAAAGGAGCTCTCGAAAGAGTGATGTTTGAATCTTGTACTACTGTCCTATTCATATTTTGTGTAGATTATCACAGAGTTCATTTGCAAAAGAAATGTAAAAGATATAAACATAATAACAAACCCAGCTGGATTGTAATTTCTGGAATAAGGAGGCTAATTTGTTTTTCTTTAATGAGATTCTCTTGATTTTTCACAATCATTATCATATCGTGGCGTAAATAAGAAAATAGAGACACCGAGTAACTACATTATTATACAACAATAATTATATTGATGTCGTTGCACAAATCGATAAGTAAGACGGTATTAAGGTATTTTTTCAGTTTGTAATTTAGTATTACGGAAGATAAAAATGAAAAATCATGAGTTCTGCTATAAAATATAATTTCACAGAACCTGGATTATCTTTAATTATTATTTTTTAATTTGTATTATCATTATTATTATTATTATTATTACTATTATTATTATTATTATTATTATTATTATAGCTATTATCATTATTATTATTGTTATTATTGATATTATTTTCATTAATAATATTATACTTATTATTATCATTATTATAATTAGCAGCATTATCACAATTGTCATCATCATGCAGTATAGTATAGTAAATAAAACATTCTGAAAAATTACATTGTCTGAAAAACACAAGTCAGATGTGATAGGAGTTCGGATGATTAAGTTGCATTTGTTCTATGTCTTTCTTTTCTCAAATACATAGTGACTGTCATAAATGCACAATTTACATATCATCAAATAAAGCGTGTAATGTACCGAATTTCTTAGCTACAGATGATTTTTCTTTTTCAGTAAATGGTGTATTACTCTGACACAGGGGACAGTCGCGTGTTGTTAGCTAGTTGAAGCGAGCACTTTGTCGTCTGTTCCTCCTCACAAGCACGACAATCATCACACACATTGCCGCCATAACGGTTGCCATGACAGCTACTGCTGTCATCCAGGGCCGGGCACCCTGACCAGCTGAATCCCCACCTTGTATTTCTGGAATAGAGAGAGAGAGAGAGGGGGAGAAGATGATTTGAGAAGCCCAGTGGAGGTAGAGTAATGGGTAAGTGAATGATCGCTAAATGAAAGGCGTGTATGATTATTAAGGGATTGTTGAGTTAAGCCCTCTTACAATAATATCATTTAGTTTAGATGTTGGAATTCGAGAGAACACATTTCAAAAGAAAACATTACTTTTTCCTTTTTTGTGTGTGTGGAAAGGTCATGAAGGTAATTATCTTTTTGTTTTAACTTGGACTTTGTAACAGCAAGCTGCCCAAATCATGCAAATGATTCCATCAACAAAATAATGTAATTTTGTGGACATACTCCTTTATTTGTTGAGTTCCAACAATCACTATGATGTGCTGTTTTCCGATAGAATTCTTTTTCTTCCAATTTCAACTAGTGTATTTAAGAAGTAACATGTAAAGTTCTTTCGATATAATCACATAAAGTCAGTATACAATAATTTATTTAAAAAAATGATAATAAAAGTACGTCCATTATTCCTCTTTTCAGGACGTTATAAAAGCTTGAAAAGATAACCAAAAAAAATTGAGAAAATTCACCATAGGGGCTTACAGACAGAGAAATGCAAAATGAATGTGTACCTGCATCATCCACAGCCATCTCAATATCCAGAACCTTCTTGTTGTCTTCTTTGATCCAGCGTACAGGTCCAACGGATAGATCCCTCATCTGACCCGAATTTGCCCCTCTCCTCCGGCGGGCCTGGGTTCCACAGGGTGCACACTCGCCACTCGTGTCGTTGTTTACGCAGATAGCAACCTTACAGTGCAGGTAGATCTATACGTGGAGGGAGGGAATATGACAAATTTGTAGTCTGCATTGTTGTAGTCGAGGCCAGGGGTCCCGACAGCAAAATGAGGAGGAAAACTGAAGATCACGTACATTTCATATGAGGACTCGGGGTACTGGACCATAACCCATTAAGACATCGAAAATTTGAGACCGAGATGGGTCTCGGACCCATCACTGGTAGTCGGTATGTATTTTCTTAGATCACGCTTTCGTGAATCACACAATGAACTGGTAATTAATGCCTGGATTACATTTGCCCCGGGCGCCGTACGATAAATTAGTCTACGATTTTTCGTGCGATTTTAGGGGCATCGTAGGAGGCTACGGGCTACGATGTTTGTGATTACATTATCTACGAGCATCGTGCCATTTCTTGTATTGGCCCTCGGGGGCAGGCCGGGGCAAATCCGTACGGAGGCTGATCGGAGATTGTACGGAAATCGTGCAATTTCAATGCAGTAGCCGTGCAGTCTCCGCAGCCTCAGCACGGAAATCGTACGGAGCCCGTGCAGCTTCCGTGCAAAGGTTGCGCGGAGAAGGCGCGGTGACCGTGCAGCAGCCGTGCCGTCTTTAATCGTTTTCTTGCCTCCATATTTACCTTAAAATCGTGCGTTTGCTGCACGGTCAGCGCGAGTCCTCCGCGCGATGCCCGTGCGGGGGATTGCGCAATGACACCTACGACATGTCTACGGACTACGGGCTTACGATTTTTCAAATTTGTATAACTTTCTGCGAAACAAAATCGTAGAGGCCGTGGAGCCCCGCGGAGCCCGTGAATCCGTACGAAAATTTCACGGCCGCCTCCTGCCTCCGTACGAAGGCAGCACGGAAAAGGGGATACGGGCAGGATACGGGCTCCGTAGACTAATCGCAGGCCAAATGTAACCCAGGCATAAACGAGGAAATTTATGTGACTAGTCCCTGATTAGACTTTCAAAGTCATCTTTCTTGCAGTAAAAGGAAATCAAAGATGTTACATTGAAACCATCTAGGTCCACTGCCAGAGGGTGGTAAATATTTCCTCCTTTATTGTCAAGAAGAAACCAGGCAGGATCACGAATAATTTTTATCCAACAACAAATGAAGAAAAAAAAGTGGAGAGTGTAATGAGAAGAAAAAAAAAGTAACATATAACAATTTAAATCATAACATATTACTAAGTATATAGGACAATTCATATATCTACACTTAATTAAGAGTGGGGAACCTTCTTGGTTATAACTTCCATTAAGTTATTCATGTAGACCTATATATGCCTACAACAGAAAATAGGCGTTAATATATCAATATTCATGCGTTAATATTTATTATACCTTAAAGTACAAGTCCACTCCACTGAAAAGTTGAGCTGATTAGATAGACAAAAATCTAAAAAGCCCAAATATAACTTGGTTTTGGAAAATGGTGCTCAGATTTATTTTTAATAATTTTTTTTAATGAGCAAAAAACAAGTTAATGAGCGAGTCGGTTTTGACGTAGGGTCCTCACAACACAGATTCGTAATGTAACCAAATTTAATGCATACGTCTTTGTGAAGTGCCTCGATACAAACTATTTCATTCACCTGATAAGAATAATGAAACACTATTATTCTTATCAGGTGAATGAAATAGTTTGTATAGAGGCACTTCACAAAGACGTATGCATTAAATTTGGTTACATAACGAAAATAGCCTATTGTCAGAATGTATACCGCTGGCACTTTCGTTGTGAGGAGCATACGTCACATCCGTACAGCAATATAAATGTTTTGCTCGAAATACCCGAAACAAAAATCGCTCTTAAAAATCACCTGATTGAAGTACGCCCGTGATATTTGGCAGTTTTAACCTTTGATTTATTTACAACATGTTATAATTTTTGAAAATCGGAGTGGACTTGGGCTTTAACGCCAGGTACTACACACAAAAACACGTGCTGTTACTGATATGCAGTTTTTGAAGGACATCATATGTCCTCCAAAAGCATCATTTAACATGACCGGTATGCATTAAACCCACCGCATACTACACGACTAGGCTACCATTCGCATTTCGGCTCTGAATCGTAGTGACCTCTTTTCACTTATGTGATCGTCTACGAATTGAAGCCGACTTCGCTTTTCGTCAACGAGAAGACAGAAACGGACTAAAATCTTCATTGTTAGGAGTCATATCAGTATTCAGAACATTTATCAGGAAGATAATATTTGCTTGAATTGCATTTCCAATGCAAATGCGATTACTTTTAAAATCGGGTCGCAGAGGATCGTATAGTGTGTGATAGGTTTCATGGATCTGTATATAGAATCCTAACAATGAAGATAATCATGTTGGTCCATTTCTGTCTTCTAGTTGGCGTAAAAAGCGAAACCGGCTTCAACTCGTAGACGAACGCACAACTGAAATAAAGTCACTTCGATTCAAAGCCGAAATGCGTTGTGCCCGTCGAATCCATGACACATGCTCCGCCGACGATTGCTCCGCCGACATTTACTCCGCAAAACGCGACAATTGCTCCGCGACATTTGCTCCGCGACATTTGCTCCGCCGACAATTGCTCCGCCGACATTTGCTCCGCCGACAATTGCTCCGCCGACATTTGCTCCGCCGACATTTGCTCCGCCGACATTTGCTCCGCCGACAATTGCTCCTCCGACAATTGCTCCGCGACATTTGCTCCGCCGACAATTACTCCGCATGAAGTGATAAATGCTCCGGTGACAAATGCTCCTCGAACGACAGTTGCTCCGACGACAATTGCTCCGCCGACATTTGCTCCCCCGACAATTGCTCCTCCGACATTTGCTCCGCCGACAATTGCTCCTCCGACAATTGCTCCGCATGAAGCGACAATTGCTCCGCCGACATTTGCTCCGCCGACAATTGCCCTCCGACAATTGCTCCGCATGAAGTGACAATTGCTCCGCCGACATTTGCTCCGCCGATAATTGCTCCTCCGACATTTGCTCCGCCGATAATTGCTCCTCCGACATTTGCTCCGCCGACAATTGCTCCTACGACATTTGCCCTGCCAACAATTGCTCCTTCGATATTTGCTCCGCATGAAGCGACACTTGCTCCGGTGACATTTGCTCCGACGACATTTGCACCGCCCAAAAAGTGCCCCGTAAAAATACAAGTGCTACTAGTACTACGACAAATGCTTCGCCGACAATATTTTTCTTCATGTGTTATTTTCTTTGTTTTGTTTTAGATTGTTTCGTTTTCTGAATGCATTTCATGAAATAATGTAGATGAAATGAAATGAATGAATGTTGATGATGTGGGAGAAAAAGGAGTTACCTAAAAGTCATGTCTAATATGCTGAAATAACTTTTCATCTATCACTGTACGTCCCAGATAATGTACACTAAGCAATCATTACATGTCAGGGGAAGTTTTAAAAAGAAAAAAGAAAGAAAGTAGAGCAGCGAGCCACATTCCCCAATACGCGCATACCTCCTCGTTAATTTCAAACAGCTCATCAATATGTAAGACCTGAAATGACCTCAATGCAAGCAAGCACATGCAGCATAGGTATACCATCTGCGAGTAAAGCATTCATCATGGAAGTTTTAGAAAATAACAGGGGAGGCATCAAAATCAGCTTTGAATGACATTTGTACGTAAAAATGAGAACATAAACAAGATTTAGGGATTATCGAATCGATAATCGATAAACTAAGGCATTTGACGAGCAACCCCTTTCAGGGAACCTTTAAAAAAGTTATAACATTCTTCCTAACTGAGAAGGGGGAATGGGAAAACACACACAAAAAATACTTTTCCCAGAACTTACGGCTATCTTTAACCAGATTTTGGATATGCATAATTATGCAAGTACAAAGTAGACTAAAAACAAGAGGATTGAGCACCATGCAATTATTAACATATCAAAGAATCTATGCTGATATTGCAAAATATGTATAAAAAGGATTGGAAACCATTCTCTTACTCCTGCTAACCGAACAATAGCCAAAACACTCTCAAATGGTGATGCAACAGGGAGCATTATAACATAAAAACAATCCTACATATCAATTGTTGGATGGTAAATATCCTGAATAACAATAACAATCTAGAAATCAATTACAGCTCAAACAGGAAACGTATGATACATGTGTCAAACTGCTCTGAAATAGAAATATTGCAAAATAAGCTTTTAAAATAAATAGGCACCGTTAAACGGGGTGGATGAGAAAACAAATTGAAAAGATGTTTTGGGTAATTTTTTTTACAAAGTAAGAATGCAGAGGGAAGGGCTCAAGGGCAAGGTGGGCAGGGATATAATTAACCAAAAGATGGTGGATTACACTAAAGCGGGTAAGGAGCACAAAACTCCACGGGAGGGGTACAGTCCACGGGGCAGGGTGTATTATCCCGCAAAGAGGGTCAGAAGGTGACAAGTGGATGGGGATAATGATTAGGTATTCAGAGTAACCTCACTATTCATAGCGACCATAATTCATAAGGACCATCATTCGTAAGGGCCGCTATAATAGTCAGGTGGCTTAGCGTCATAATTTATCGATTATCGTTACTTGCCGGATAAAAGCACCATTTTTGGTACAGGGCTTCCATAGGACTTTAAAATACTAAACGATATTAGGCTAGAAGCCCCGTCAAAAATTCAGCCCGGCAAGAATATCATATAAGGGTGTGGGCGGGGCGTCGCTTCGTAGCCCCTAAATAATTTGTAAGGTAATATAACATTAATTTGTTGTTGTACAAACGCCATGGGCCCCAATCACACATATATGAATATGTATGCCGGGGGCTCCTACCCTACCTTCATTCAGCAGGTCCTAATGAAGCCCTGTACCAAAAATGGCGTTTGTACAACAACAAATAAATGTTATATTACCTTCTAAATTATTTGGGGGCTACGAAGCGACACCCCCGCCCCACACCCTTACATGATATTATTGCCGGGGGCTCCTACCCTAATATCGTTCAGTAGGTCCTAAGGAAGCCCTGTACCAAAAATAGCATTTGTACAACAACAAATCAATGTTATAAAATTATTTGGGGGCTCCAAAAGACGCCCCGCCCCCACTCCCTTAAATCGATATTTTTGCCGGAGGCTCCTAGCCTCAGGGCGGCGATCCTGGGAGACGGGGGGACACGTCCCCCTCGATTTTTTTTTAGGGGATCGCCCCGGAAAATTTGAAAAAATGTATAGCAAATACTGACTGAAGACTGCAACACACTTTTAGGCTCTGGAGGGCCCAAGAGTGCAGCGTTTAGACAAAGAAAATGCAAAAATCTTCTCACTCGGGAGCTACGCTCCCTCGCATAATATCCTTCAAAATGTACAAGTAGATATTGTAAAAAAAGTGAAGTGTGAAAAAAGTATATTGCTTGTTTTTATACTATAGTTTTGTTAATACAACAAAACTTCAAAAACTGTGAGGGTATAGGCCTAGTCACTTTCGTCACCTTCACCCCTTTCGTTCACTATGCTCCCTCGCGCTGGCGTACTGATGGGGGGCTTGGGGCAGTTGCCCCCCAAATAAAATTCATATATGTGGTTTATTTCTAATTCGATACCAGTGATTTACAAATGTTGCTGAAATGGCATGATTTTTTCCTGAGCTTCCGGGGGCTCCGCCCCCTGGACCCCACCAAGGGCCCTAAAGCGTGCTCCTGGATGCTCACCTGACCGTTATTAAATGCCTAAAACCCTGAGCTTCTGGGGGTCCGCCCCCGGACCCCACTCCAGTTAGTGACCTGCATGCCAGTGACACAAATAAGGTATCAAAATATGCTCATCTGACCGTAATTAAATGCCTAAAACCCCTGAGCTTCCGGGAGCTCCGCCCCTGGACCCCACCAGTGGCCCTAAGCCGGGCCCCTGGTTGCTCATATGACCTTAATTAAATGCTTCATGGGGCTCTGTCCCTTGTCCCCCGCCGGGGCTTTGCCCCTGGACCCCACGTCAATTTACGCTCCACTTGCTTTGCTCTACCTGATCGTAAATACTTTAGCCCCCCACTTTGAAAATCGTTCATCGGGGCCTTCATGTAACATGTAAGAATGGTGGTGATGCGGATTTTTTTCTGCCCCCAACGTTTTTGGTCATTACGCCACTGCTCCTCGTCCCTGGCATTTCGTCCCCTCGGTCATGAAAAGAAATCGCCGCCCCCTGCCTAGCCTAATATCGTTTAGTAGGTCCTAAGGGAGCCCTGTACCAAATATGGTGCTTTTATCCGGCAAGTAACGATAATTTCGCTAAGCCACCTGACTATATTCATAACATGAGATGAGGGTCGCTATTCATAATTCAAATAAGGGACGCTTCCCACAATAGGACAATAGATTAGGTATAATATTATGAATACCAACACTCTTTTCTTGCATTATGATTAGTGATTGTTATGATTAACGACCCCGATTTTGTATTATGAATAGCGACCCTCCCTCATACTATGAATAGCGGTCCTTAGAAATAGTCCTTATGAATAACGATGAGACCCCAGGTAGTCATGGTGTTCTGATTATCCAAATGAATCACGGCAACAAGGGCTATTTTTGCTCTAAATTGAATTCAATATATGCTATTGCTATGTGGGGCAAAGTAAATGATTGAGTAGCCTTGCAATAGAATTGTACAAGGATGGAGAGATTGGTGCTTATCATGTTAGATACTTTTATTATGAACAGCTAATAATGTACGAGTCTATTAAGCATTCAAATGTTTTCTTATATCCCTGTTTTCTTGCAAAAGTCCCGACATAAAAAAATATATATTTAAAAGGAAATTATATAAAATACAAGATTTCAGCAAGATCTTTCAAACGGTCATTTTACTACCTTTTATGGTAACTGTTCAAGATATTAGAAGGACCTATGGTGAAAGAACAAAGGCAAATGTATAAAATAAAAACCTTGATTTACTCCAAAATAGCTAAAGTGGATTTAGGTCCTTTTGCAAAAAAACTCATATTCTTGGGGTATAACATAACTACATCAAGGGATTATACAGCATCACACTACTAAGTACAATTATATTGATATTGCAAATGGCTATATGGAGGTATTAAGCCGGAGAACATTACTGAACGGCATCTCCAGAACAGACATTTTCAGGCACCTTAAGAAAGCTTACATAATATCCGGCACACCTCGGCAAACAATATTTCATATATTCTCTTACAAATATAATTCAAAGAGAATATAGGCATGTTCCGAGTAGGAATATCCAGTGAACATGCACGGGATGTAAACTCACTTAAGATGCTAAAATCAGAATCCTTGTTTACCGAGCCCTTCCCGACTGTTTACTGCCAAATTGTGAACAACGTAGATGTTTGCAATGCAAAATAAGCATTAATTTTGTAATCAAGTAGCTCTGAAGCCACAGCAGAGCATATAAAAACAACAACAACAACAGTAGAAAAGTAACATTAGCATACACTCCACTTTCATCCACAAGAAATTCCAGTATAGATGAATAGTGATTTTCTGCAGGTCACATTTATCGGTTGGGTACAAACTATAGTGCCTGCTCATCACGATGCCAGGCTTTATTTATCCTAATGGATGGCCCAATAGCTCTGAGGAACGAATCTAATTTCACAATGCTTTGAAACTATTTATTTCGAAATGTAATTTGAGGACCAGAACTCCAATAAAAATTTGATTGGAATTGAGATAAGAAGAAGATAAACCGAGTAGAAAATGATGTTAGGATCATGGAAATTAGGCCTATTATAATACAGTTTGTAAAATAATTAGGTTGAAACAATATGAAGATAATTGTGATAACAGTTCTTTAAGAAAAGGATGGTAACATTTGATAATATATAACATATCTGCATCATGGAGATTGTTTGGTTGAATATGTGATGTAAGTTTTTGTAATTGTTATTTGAAAATGTAAGAATAAAGAAAATGAATAACACTGTTATTTTATTATCTTTATGGTTTTAGTTCTTAACCTTTCTGCTTATTCCCATTTTCACAAATCATTTTGTTGCAGTTTGATGTTAATTCTTCATGATCAGCCAATTGCTCTTCTTCCGATGGCTCCGTGTGTCACTTAAAGTCAGTGAAAACAAAGTACTCGAATGAGATGGGGTGCTTTACACACTAATATATATAGTAAAGCTACATACAATTAACTGAAGGAAAGAAACCTATAGAAAACGGACTGGATATTATTTAAAATACTATTCTAAACAAGAATGTACTACATGTACATTAGGTTACAATTTCATGAGAGAAATAGAACTCGAGAGGGGGAGAAGGGAAGAAGTGAAGAAAATGAAAGAAGACTAATAGCATGAGAGGAAAGAAAAGAGCTAGAAAGACAAGAAAATGGTTTAAAAGGGAAAAGGAGGAGCAAGAAAGAGAAAGAGAGTGAGAGAGTTTGTTTTGAGCTTTGGATCAGCTAATGTGCAATACATGAAACAGATTTTGAGCGGAGTAATTATCTTTCGGTGAAGAACTTGCATAAGGAGTTTTTTTTTTAATCAAACATTATGGGGAAGAGCAATAAACGGCTGAGCATTTGTCTTCTGCAGGGCCGTAGCGAGAGTTTGATGTTTGGGGGGCACATACATGTAATTGATCGACGTCCTGGGGAGGGATCTAAGAGGAGGGGTGTCTAATCTTGGAAAAATAAAAATTTGCCCCCTTGGCTACGGGCCTGGTCTTATGTAAGGCACTTTTTAGGCAGGACAAATGACGGCAGAGCAATTTATTGCACTAATTGCCAGAGGAGCATTCATGTCTTCCACGAGGCACTTTTGGATCAGAGAGCAATTTTTTGTCGGCGAAACATTTGTCTTTACGAGGCACTCCTGATACGTCGGCGGAGCATTTGTATTTTACGGGGCACTTTTTAGGCGGAGCAAATGTCGGCGGAGCAATTGTCGCTTCATGCGGAGCAATTGTCGGAGGAGCAATTGTCGGCGGAGCAAATGTCGGAGGAGCAATTGTCGGCGGAGCAAATGTCGGAGGAGCAATTGTCGGCGGAGCAAATGTCGGCGGAGCAATTGTCGCTTCATGCGGAGCAATTGTCGGAGGAGCAATTGTCGGCGGAGCAAATGTCGGAGGAGCAATTGTCGGCGGAGCAAATGTCGGAGGAGCAATTGTCGGCGGAGCAAATGTCGGCGAAGCAAATGTCGGCGGAGCAATTGTCGCTTCATGCGGAGCAATTGTCGGAGGAGCAATTGTCGGCGGAGTAAATGTCGGAGGAGCAATTGTCGGGGGAGCAAATGTCGGCGGAGCAATTGTCGTCGGAGCAACTGTCGTTCGAGGAGCATTTGTCACCGGAGCATTTATCACTTCATGCGGAGTAATTGTCGGCGGAGCAAATGTCGCGGAGCAATTGTCGGAGGAGCAATTGTCGGCGGAGCAAATGTCGGGGGAGCAATTGTCGGCGGAGCAAATGTCGCGGAGCAAATGTCGCGGAGCAATTGTCGCGTTTTGCGGAGTAAATGTCGGCGGAGCAATTGTCGGCGGAGCATGTGTCGGGTTACCGTGCCCGTCCCCTGACATTGTGATTTTATTATTCATATAAGTATTCCCAACCTCCATCGTTAAGATTTTAAATGTTTACATTTTCAAGTCGATTGCTTTTAAGATTTAATCCCGGATGGTGGTCAACATACCTGACTAGTATCGATATAGGTAAATCCTGAGAGACTGAATGCAGCCAGTCCATTCATTCCCAGATCATGGCGCATAACTGTCTGTTCTACCTGACACCTAAATTCGAACAGAACGAGAAACAAGACAAATAATCAATACACGGCCCTGTAAAATGAAAATGGAATAATGATCAATAGATGTATTGTATTATATATCTATTGTACCTCCCAATTGGTTGCAGTTAACTGTACTTTACCATGCATTGTTTCTATCTGTAACATAATATTTATTATAAGCTGCTAGTTATTGTAAAGTTACCATCGAATGAAGGAGATATTATTTAAATTTTTGAGAGGTAAAATCAACTGTAACTTTTAAATTTACATGGCCTTGGAATGTTTTGAAATGTATGGATCAAGTCTTTGTATTTGCTATTTTCAGCTTTATATGACTTCTCTTTCGGCCATCCATAGTATATAGTTATTGATGGTTTAACAAATATTGAAGAGTTAGCCACCTTTGTCAATCCTTGTCTATAAGTATAAGTACACGTATTGGCAAACGTGTTTCTGAGTTTTCTACGAATTGCCGTGAGATAGATTGCGGCCGAACTAGAGTCTATAACACTTCAAGATAAAGGTGATATTTGGTCTTGTAATTTCATTTTGAAATGAATTGGAAATGCTTGATTAACTAGTAAAGAAACAGGGGTCTATTGCGAGATTTTGGATTCATCAAAATGATAATAAACCGACTCGATGTCGACAAAAAGCACACGCACTGCACAGATATCGGTATATGGGACTGCACACATGCAATATGCAGGAATGTTTGGTCACAATTCTCCAGCTATTTCTCATCATATTTAGAATATAAGCGAATCGTACCGTACCATTCACGTACAAGAGTGAGCATAGACATTGAACAATAAATTGGTCTCTGAAAGAAAATTGCAAAAATGAGGCATCTGGCTATTCACATGTTGATGAGCATTCCCATCTTATAGAGTAAAATTAAAACAATGAAATATAAAACAATCACGAGCAACAGTAAAGGGGAGGCATCTTGACCATGCTTGTCAAACTCATGCAGTCCTGAGACTTCAGTTGACATCCAGAGCTCCACCCTCCGCATAATTTATCATATTTGTTTTCATTGCTGAAGAAGAATATCTTACAGGTGAGCGTGTTCATTGAGATTCGAATGGTTACTTGCTCTATTTTTGCAGTTTTTTTAATCAGACCTTTTAACAGTTAAATGAATGTGCCCATCCAAGCGTAAAAGTTCAAAACTTGAGTTTAATTGATGTTGGTATAGTATAACAGTGTAGTTTCCCCGTAATTTGATATATAATCATATTCTATTGACGGTTTATATTAACATTTTGAAAAATAAAGAGTGTTCACTTTCGTTTTTTGCGGAGTGTATTTTTTTCTTCACCAGACCTAAGCCTTCTCGTTCACTGGACAGAATGTAAGAGAAGGCCTACCCATCCGTTATCAGGTTGTATCTCCTGCTGTCTTCGGGGTTAGTCGTCGGTGTCGTCCAGCAGGAATCGATGACCACCCGCTGATCGGCGGCGGTCATGGCCTCCACAGCAAAGTACGCTCTCTGGTTGACAGGTACGTTGGCGGAGGACGAGTTGACCTTTGTCGTGAAAGTGTCGTCGGTGTACATTGCAAAGCCGAACGTTGCACTTAAGAAAAAGAGAACAACAAAATCGTGGAAATTTCTTTTTACTTAGAGACACTTACGGTAAGCGCACTACAATGTCCGAACATGACGAATGGATTTCTCTCTCCTCCTCCCCCTCTCTCTCTCTCTCTCTCTCTCTCTCCCTCCTCTCTCTCTACCTTATGGACAGATAGCGGCCTATAAATATGTAAAATAAGCTCGCCAAAAACAAACAACTAGCTTCCGTTATGTGCGTCTGCCTCGTGAATAATAAAAGGCCTAAATATCATCGTCAATGACAATTTCGTGTAATATTAATAATATGGTTATTTAATAGCGCCGGTATCCGCCAGCTCTGACGCTCATGGCGTTTTACACATATTACCCCAGTCATAGCCGAGCTGCCAAAGTAACTAGCGCTCAAGCATATCAGGTACCCATTTACACCTGGGTGGAGAGTGGCAAATGTAGATTAACGTCTTGCCAAAGGATTAGTGCCGCGGCGGGACTTGAACCCCGTACCTTGTGATCTGCAGTCGGGCGACTTATCCACTACACCGCAACACCTCTACATTGCTCTTTAATATAGACCATGATTCAGACCCCTGTTTAACAACTGTGATAATACAAATGCAGAAAATCATAACTGTGCTAGGGATATTGCCTTAAGTTAGCATAGCACGCTGTTATCCCCTTTTCTGTAAGAAGCCGCATTCATGAGGATTCCTGAACAACCCCAGCACTACCCATGGCAGAGTAACCGAGAC